>JANIHZ010000209.1:74849560-74865587 GCA_027478365.1 Erythroxylum rufum | reverse complement strand
CTTTGACGCTCTCGGTGAACTCAAACCATTGCTACATCTTCAAGAGATTGGGAACCTAGCCACGCATCACGCCGGAGGACTCCATCACTGCTGGAAAACCGACGCTGCTCATGACTCAGACGACGGACGGTGGAAGTGGTATGCGATGAACGACGGCTGGAGATGAAGAAAATGAAGGTGAAACGTCGTCTGTTGGCTGCCGGATCTGCAACACAAAGAAGAAAAAAAACTATTAGAAACGGAAAAGATGATGAACAGTGTGTGCGGCCGACTCCCGTTAACCTAAAATAGTAACATATATATAGGGTCGAGCTCGGGCCGGGTCAGAATAGTGAGAAATTTGCCAAATTTAGGCCGGGTATCCGACATTCGTCGCGACTAACGAGTTGATGTTCGTTGCGACGAGTGAAATTGGTCATTCGTCGCGACGAGGTAATTAAATGGGAAATTCATTAGTCGCGACGAATGGAAGTGCTGGTTCGTCCCGACGACTGGAAGGCTTCTCACGACTTGTTGACTTTCTGGATGGCTGACTCCATGTTCCTACAAAATACAACACACTTGCAGTATCAATTGTCCTCACGAATTTTATAGAGAAATTGATATCAAATCGTGACAAAGTACTGGCAATTTGCAAATTATGAAAGTTCGATATGAGGAACCAAATTAAGCACAAAAATCATTAATTAGGAGTCAACAAGTGCATAATCAGTTAAGAAAGTGAGGCCAATTTATAGTATAAACTTGGCTCAATCACATGGGGATGAAGCCTACTAATGTCACTGAAGAGCAGATAAAACTAAAGGCTTTTCCCTTTTCTTTGAAAGATGATGCCCAAGATTGGTTATATTATTTACGTACTAGAAGTATTACAACATGGGTAGAGATGAAAAAGTTATTTCTAGAGAAGTTTTTTCCAGCTTCTAGGGTCGCCAATATCAGAAAAGAAATCTGTGACATCCAACAAAATACCAGGGAGTCATCATATGCATATTAGGAGAGATTTAAGAAGCTGTGTGCAAGCTGCCCCCATCATCAAATCAGCGAGCAACTATTGATTCAATATTTTTATGAAGGTCTTTTACTGACTGAGAGGAGTACGATAGATGCTGCAAGTAGAGGAGCGCTAATTGATAAAACCAGCAGCTGCATAAGAATTGATCTCAACAATGGCTTCTAACTCTCAACAATTTGGAGCTCGGAATGATTATGGTTCAAGACATGTTAATGAGATAAGAGTTTCTTCATTGGAAAGAAGATTAGATGATTTGACTTCTTTGGTGCGTCGAGTTGCAGTATCTGGGATAGAGGAAGTTAAGACTTGTAGTATTTATTCTATGGTTGGCCATCCCATATATATGTGTCCCACTCTACAAGAAGACCAAGTTGAAGAAGCTAAGGCAATGGGTGGTTATTTGGGACAACCTCAAAGGAAGTATGACCTGTTTTAAAATACATATAATCTGAGTTGGTGATATAGCACCCCACTCTTGCAAGCCCACTCTTGCAAGATATGTACCCGACATCTTGAGTGATGTACGAGTACATACCCCGCAAGGGTGGCATGCTAGAACAGACCAACACTCAAAACTCTGTATAAATTTTTCACAAATAGCACAAGCATATGCGGAAATTAATAATCAAATCGGGCCCACTTTTATTCATAAACGTTTTCAATCACAACATTACAATCATTAAACAACTCATCGAGTTACACTAGTCACTTGGGCCTATTTCAGATTCAAAACACTTATAAACATAATGTTATTACACTACAAAGTCATTTACAAACATTTCCAATTAGGAAAGTTATTACAAAGTAGAAATGTTCAAATACACATTGTACAGAAATTGCAGAATACACAATTTGATACAAAATTAAGAAAAACAAATGCAGACGCAAACTGATCCCGACTTCTACCTCTTACTTGAATGCAGTGGCTATACTCTCATTTGCTCAATGGGGTAACTCTTTTGAGCTTAAAAAAATATGTCAAATTTTGAGTGAGTTTTGCGAACTTAGTGAGTGACCATCTTTGATGGCTCACTCAATCACATAACATATACAATTTATACAAATCACATTCATTTTAGATTCACTTCAGACATATTTCACATTTAGAAATCATTCAAACTATTTAAATCATATATATCGCATGCATATGCAATGCTTATGAGACTCACATTCAATTTATTACATTGTTGTGACTGAGTGCCTTTTTCACTAGCCTATATCCCTTAGTGGATACCAGGTTGGCCCGTATCCCTTGTGGATACCGAGCTATATCAAATAATGTCCCATATCCCTTAGTAGATACCGGGTACATTCACAGCTAAGCCTGAGGCTCTTATCACATATCAAGCTTTAAGCTCTTCTTTTTTTCCACTAACGACTTCGGTCACAACTGTCTTTATCTTTCATACATTCATGTAATGAAATGCATCAATCACATATGCTCAATCGGTCACTTTCTTTCAATTAACACATTTCATCGGACCTAAGTTCAGCATTAAGCATTTAAGTTGAGAATCAATTTTTTAGTCACATTCACCTACAAGAAGCACTTCAAGTATCACATTCATATATCAAGAACTTCGAACCTTCAATGTCTGAAATCAAACAATCAATCTCACATCAATCACATTCACATTGCATTATAATTATATCAATAGCAATTCAAAGCAAAAATTTAAAATATAACAAACAATAAATGAGACCATCTAGGTCGAATTACAGTACGCTCTAAATTAGCATTAGCTTCCATAATTTGGAAACGTCTAAATGTGGATGCTTATCCTGCACATCAAAATTATGCAATACGCATATTGCACACGCATTATTAATTGCACAATTATAAATATTCCTTTATGCACAAATGTGCATATAGAATATATACAATGCATGTTCATGACAATCCCGGGTCTATTATCAAATTTCACATTTTATCCACATTCTTATATTATCAAATTTCACATTTTATCCACATTCTCATTTCATAACTCAATTACTCGTCATTTCTTTTTTAGCATTATTTGCTCTCATAATATCAAATTCTCATTCACTTTAACTTGATACACATTACTCCTCTCCTTTGAATAACAACTACAATCATATGAATATCTTTATTACCATTAAACTCATGTCTTTGGTACTTTAATTCCAAGAAATCATTCACTATGTTATTCCAACATTACAAGATCAAACATTATACAAACTCTCATTTCTTCTTATAATATCTCCAAAATTTCAGACATTTGGGTCTATTTTTCATGAATTTCTGAAAAGGAAAATGAAGTAATTTGTCCACACTTTCTTCTAGAAAATGTTTCCTATTGTCTTAAGTTTCTAATGACACTAAGATCATTCAATTTGGTTTAGTAATATGAAAGTTATACCCCAAACATTTTTGGGCTATTCTTATACTAGAACAGTGCACTGTACTCAAATTCCATCCAGAAATTGAAATTCTTAGAGACTGAATTAACATTCAATTTCTTCTGAAACTTTGTATCCCTATGTCTCTAGTTGACTACAAATTAAAAATGATTCTATTTGGATTAGTAGAGAAGAAGTTATAGGCAAAAAAAGGAAGGATGTTCAATGAGCAAAATGCTCTCGGGTGCACGATCGTGCACTTTAAAACCCAACTAAAATTAAGTCACGGCCATTCAACATTAGTGCACAGCCATGCACTCCAAATCACCAGAGTCACGGGCGTGCAACCATAGTGCACACCTGTGCACACCAATAAATAAAAGTCACAGCTGTGCAACCTTAACGCACAACCATGCACACCTAATATCATTTTTTCACTCAATCTCTCCCAACTGATTTCAGATGCATAAGATTTTTGGTGGAGATGTAGATTAATATGTTATGAGTCCAATGGTTCAAATCCCATGTCATTTGGAGGTCGGAAGAAAGAGATATGGCCAAAAGACTAAAGGATGTTTGAAACTGTCTCTCTTTTATAAACCTTCAAAGTAATGATTATGCAGCAGCACGATCATGAGATTTCTGTTCCTTGTGGGAAGTCATGATCATGCTTTCGCACAATCATGAGATTCCTGCGACTAAAGAAAAGTTTTTCCAAATCCTTTTACAAAGTCTACAAGATCGTGCTTTTTTTTTTCTCTTTCGATACTACAATTTCTTCTTCTTTTTCCTTTCTTTTCCCTTACTCAAACCAACATCTCTAACTTAACTCAACTCCATTTTCAACTTCCATTCAACTCAAACCATCCACAAACAAATCCAAAATCCATATTAAAACATAAACACTAAAAATTGAATAAAATTCATGTACATTCTTCACATTTTTTTTCATTTTTATTTTCTTCTCTAACAATCCATTTAATCATTCTTTCTCATATCCAGACATCACCTTACACCTATTTCTTATCACCAAACTTATTTTTTTCATCCACGTTAACACCCAAAAATTTGCTTGAACAACAGTGAAGACCAGTATGCACGTATATCAATAGTGACAAAAACAGAGCATACATCTTTCATATCTCCAAAAATTTCTACACTCTTTTTATTTATATTTTCATCGATATTTCTAACTCAAAAATGCTTTCAACACAATCTTATATCATATTTATCCCCAAATATGAAAAATCAACACATGTTGTATACTCTGGTTTTTCACTCATGTTTCAGCACATATACATTTTCATTTTATAACTTCAACGTATAACTAATATGATGCATATTTCATCTTATACAATAATGAAAAACCATAAAATGCTTACTTGTCTAAAGCTCCAAAACCTTCGAGATCACGTGAACCCTAGCTTTCCAATAACACCTGATCATCAACAGTCGAGAGTTATAGGGTTAGGTATTTTAGCTAGAGTGAAGAAGATAACAAAAAGAGATGATGAGTGAAAAGTGAGAGCAAAACTTTCTTTGTGAGGGTGAGAGATTTTTCTGAAAGAATTAAGCTTCCAGAAGATAAAGAAAAATCTCAAAGAAGAAACAAGATCCACACAGTAACTGGGTCTTTCAAATGAAATTGTATAGTACAACTTAAGCAAGACAAGTGACACATGTCACTTATCCATTGGTCTAATTCCTAATGCTTTAAACTAGTTTCTCTTATTAAACTAGTCCAATCATCTCCAAATTTTACTCCAATTGTCTCTAATTTTTTTTACTTTTGTCAAAAATCCCAAAGTCACCCATACAATTTTCCACTATCATTTGACTCTCATTTCTATTTCTATTCATCAATTTATTTGCCACTTGGCATTTTTCCTAGGCCAGTAATATCCAACAATTTCAGAAATTTTTCCTAAAATCCCCTAAAAACTCTAAATCCAAAAACACACTCTCTAATTCGGTTGTCAATACAAATAAACCACAATTCTCAATAATATCACTTTTACAATTCAATTATACCCAGAATGTCAATGAATGCATATACAATCATTTTAATATGTGCAAAAATTCAAATTCACGTGCGTGTATGCTAACATTATGCATGAGCATGAAAAATGCATTTTCTTAATCTCTCATTATTCTCACATGTACCGTATTTTTGGGTTCTAACTCGTAACATGGGAATGAGATGTTACAGGTGAGATAATCCAAATCTTCGTTATGGAAACAATCAGGGACAACAAGTAAGTTCTAATTTTCAACCATATAAACAGCCTTATGTGCCTAGACAACAACAATAAATGGGATAAAGTTCTGGTGAAAATAATTCCTTGGAGGACATACTCAAGACATTAACCACGAATACTGTGAACTTTTAACAGAATACTTGGAAATTTCAACAAGATATGCAAGCCAGCATACAGAATCTTGAGACTCAAATAAGCTAAATGGCGATTGCCATCAATAGGTTGGAGGCACAAAATTCAGGAAAGCTCCCTTCTCAACCTGAGGTGAATCCAAAGAAGAGTGCTTGTGCTATCATAGGTCGAAGTGATAAAGAGATAAAGGAACCTACCCCAAAGGTTTCTAAGTGAGAGGTTGAAGAAGTAGAGAAAGAAGTTCCAAAGAAGTCACAAGAGAAAAAGGAGGGCGATTCTCACATTGTCACTCCTAAGTTTAGCGTACAACCTCTTTTTCCTAGTCATTGTGCCAAGCAAAAGAAACAGGAGCAAGAGAAAGAAATTTTGGAAACTTTTCTAAAGGTACAAGTCAATATTCCTTTACTTGATGCTATTAAATAAATTCCTAGTTATGCTAAATTTCTTAAGGAACTCTGTACCTCAAAGAAAAAGTTAAGTGGCAATGAAAAGGTGCAATTGGGTGAGAATGTTTTTGTTGTGCTTCAAAAGAAGTTACTTCCTAAGTGTCGATCCAAGTATGTTTACAATCCCTTACAAAATAGGTAATCTAAAAATTGAGAAAGCATTGTTGGATTTAGGTGCATCGATTAATGTTATGCCTCAATCTATTTATGAATCTTTGAATATGGGTCCTCTAAAAGAAACATGTGTCATAATCTAACTTGTTGATCGATCTAATGCTTATCCTAAGGGTTTTCTTGAGGATGTCCAAGTTCAAGTTGATAATATGATTTTTCCTGCTGATTTTTATATCTTACAGATAGGTAATGAAGATTCATCCACTTCAGTCCCAATTTTATTAGGAAGACCATTTTTGAAAACCTCTATAACAAAAATTGATGTCTATGATGGGTCTTTAACTATAGAGTTTGATGGTGATATGATTAAGTTCAATATTTATGATGCCATGAAATTTCCTAATGATGATTAATCTTTTGTTTCTATGAGTTTTCTTGATACTTTAGTGTAGGAAACATTTTGTTTAGATAAACTAGATAAATTATGGACTACATTGGAAAATAGGTTGGATATTTAGGAAGGAAAAACACTAGCCAATTTTCTTGCCATTCCTAAGGAGCTAGATACCACTATCCAGATTTTAGATCGGAGTAAATACTTGAAGGAACAGGTATGTTTTTTGGAGCTAACTAGAAATAATTCGAAGTTTTTGTCATCTCTTATATAGCCACCAAAATTGGAGTTGAAGGCTCTTCTAGGTAACTTGAAATATGTGTATTTAGGTGAGCATGAAACTCTTCCTGTTATTATTTCGAGTAACCTAACATCTTTGCAGGAAACAAAATTATTGGGTAAGTTGAAAAATTACAAAGATGCATTTGGATGGACTGTGGTTGATTTGAAGGGGATTAGCCCATCAATTTGTATGCACTGAATTCTATTAGAAGATGGAGTTAACGAAATAAGATAGCCCCAACGAAGATTGAACCTACCAATGATGGAGGTAGTCAAGAAGGAGATTTTGAAGCTCCTCGACACTGGGATAATCTATCCAATTTCAGGCAGTAAATCAGTAAGTCCAGTACTGGTGGTTCCTAAGAAAATTGAAGTAACCGTAATAGAAAACACTTAAGGTAAATTGGTGCCCATTAGTGTGCAAAATGGGTGGAGGGTTTGTATAGATTATAGGAAGTTAAATTATGTTACTCGTAAAGATCATTTTCCACTTCTTTTTATTAACCAAATGATTGAAAAACTTGCAAGAAAAACTCATTATTGTTGTTCAGATGGTTATTTAAGTTATCACCAAATTTCTGTTGCACTAGAGGACCAAAACAAAACAACTTTCACATGTCTTTTTGGCACCTTTGCTTATCGAAGAATGCCATTTGGAATATGTAGCGCACTCGCCACGTTCTAAAAGTGTATGATAAGTATTTGCTCTGATTATGTGGATGACTGTATTGAAGCTTTTATGGACAACTTTATAGTTTATGGTGAGTCTTTTGACACTTACTTTATTAATCTTGAAAAAGTTTTAAAATGTTGCATTGAAAATAACTTGATTTTGAATTATGAAAAATGTCATTTTATTGTTGACTAAGGGATAATCTTAGGCCATATAGTGTCTTCTAGGGGAATTGAGGTTGATAAGGCTAAAATAAAAATTATTAAATCTCTTCCTTACCTCGTTAGTGTACGGGAAGTTCGTTCTTTTCTTAAACATGCAGGTTTCTATCAATGCTTTATCAAAGACTTTTCGAAAACCACTCAACCCTTATGCAAGTTACTTCAAAAAGATGTGGAGTTCAAGTCTGACAAAGCATGTAGGAAAGCATTCGATGAATTAAAAGAGAAACGAATTTATGCTCCAATAATCCAGCCCCCAGATTGGAGTCTCCCATTTGAGATAATGTACGATGCAAGCGACTGTGCGTTAGGAGTTGTTCTGGGGCAAAGGATGAACAAAGCACCGCATGTGATTTACTATGCTTCCATGATGCTAAATGATGCCTAGAAAAACTATTCAACAATAGAAAAAGAATTATTGGCAATTATTTTTGGGCTAGAGAAGTTCTGTTCATATTTATTGGGCGCACATGTCATAGTTTATTCAGATCATACCACGTTGAAGTATTTGTTGTCCAAAAAGGAAGCAAAGCCACGTCTTATTCGTTGGATTCTATTACTGCAAGAATTTGACATGGAGATGTGAGACAAAAAGGGAACTGAAAATTTGGTTACAGATCATCTTAATCGTATCCATCTAGACATAACTTCAGACAACCTAAAAGATGAATTTCCAGATGAACATTTATTTGCCACCTAATAGGTAACACCTTGGTATGCTGACATAGTTAATTTTCTAATTACCAATTCTTTACCTAGTATTTTATCACGAGTTGAAAAAGATAAAATCAAAAGAGAGGCTAAATATTATGCATGGGATGAGCCACATATGTGGAAATATTGTTCTGGTCAAATTATTAGGCAATGTGTATCTGATGATGAAATCCCTTATATATTGAAGTTTTTCCATTCTTTGGCGTATGGTGGACACTTTGGTCCCAAAAGGACAGCTCGTAAGGTGCTTGAATGTGATTTGTTTTGGCCTAAACTATTTTATGATGCTTATATATTTTGCAATTCTTGTGATCGATGTCAAAGAACAGGTGGTTTAAGACCAAAAGACTAAATGCCACTCACGAATATCCTGGTATGTGACAATTTTAATGTATAAGGAATTCATTTTATGGGCCCTTTTCCTTCCTCTTTTGGTAAGACATATTCTCGTTACTGTGGATTATGTTTCAAAATAGGCTGAAGCTAAAGCTACTCATACTGATAATGCTAAAGTTGTTTTCGATTTTGTTAAGTCTCATATTTTTGTCAGGCTTGGAGTGCCTAGAGTAATAATCAGTGACCACAGAACTCATTTTTTAAATCAAATTGTTGAGGCTTTACTGAAGAAATATGGCTTCACACACTGAACTTCAACATCATACCATCCCTAGACAAGTGGATAAGCTGAAGTTTCTAATAGGGAAATCAAATCAATTTTGGAGAAAGTGGTTAATCCTAATAGGAAAGATTAGAGTTTGCGTTTAGATGACGCGCCATGGGCACACAGGACAACATTTAAAACTCCTATTGGTATGTCGCCATACAGGTTAGTATTCGGAAAAACTTGTCATTTCCTTGTAGAATTGGAACATAAGGCTTATTGGGCTGTCAAACAATGCAATTTGGATTTATCTGAGGATGGAATTAATCGAAAATTACAATTGCAAGAGTTGGAAGAGATAGATAATGATGCTTATAAGAGTAATAAAATCTATAAAGAAAATCTTAACCAGAAAAGAATTTTCTATAGGTCAAAAGGTCCTTCTTTATCACTCTAAACTAAAGTTATTTCCTAGTAAATTATGATCTCATTGGATAGGTTCATTTGTTGTTACTAATGTTCTCCCACATGGTCCAGTTAAAATTCATAGTTTAGACACTTTTAAAGTGTTTAAAGTTAATGGACACCGATTGATACCATATTATAAGAATTTACAGGTTAAAACTGCGGAAGAAATTGAACTGGCTGAGCTAGTTTATTCTAAGTAAGTCAATAAATTTTTTCATCTAGCTAATATGACGTTAAAGAAGCGATCTTGAGAGGCACCTCAAGATTTATTTTAAATTAATTTGTTTCATTTTTATTTCATTTTATTTTTCTTAATTTTCTAAAAATTAAAATTAAAATTAACATGTTATTTTTCTATTTGATTTATTTTTAATTTAAAAAAAAGGTGTATAGTGATAGGCGCTAATGAGATAAGGTAAGCTTGAGTTAATTTATGTTTTGTTTTACTTTATTTATTTATTTATTCTTTTTGTTAACTCCTTCGTCTCTTTTGTTTAGTTTGATAGTGTCCCTTTCCTTTTTCCCTAAAATTCCAATCCCTAATCACAGATCACTCTCCAAATCATCAGCACACCATCCAAGCACCCAAGCCAACAATGAAATTTGTGACAAAATCCGCGGCTAAACATGATGCATTTATAAATGGTTGTTGTGATTATGTGCCTGAATTTGATTCATATGCACTGTGGTCAGAATGGTTTGTTGATTCTAAGAAGAATAATCCGTGCAGTTCCAAAAGTTCTTTTCTTCACAAACCAGCTTTGAAATACATGCATCGTTTTCTAGTTTACAATTTTTCTGGTCGTAGAAAAACCGTTGGTATTCTATCAAAAGTTGAAATTTTCTTTTTATGGTGTATGGAAAACGATGTCTCACTTAATTTGGGTTTTTGGATGCTCACTCAAATGCATTCCGTTGAAAAAGTATAATCAAGCTTTAATCTTAGGCTTATATATAACTTAACTTGCTGTTAATATTGGAGTCTTAAATGTTGATAACACAAACCTCACAGTTGCTTGTGAGATGGAACCATTAGATTGTGAATGTTTGTACAGGATGAGACTTACCCTCCGTTTGGTTACAGTCCCCGTGAGTGGGGACAGTAGACAGGACGTAAAAATCCCACCTCTTTAAATGTTTGGTTCGTGTCTTTGGTGTTGTGTCCCCTGTCCCCAGAAGACAGGGGACAGAAATTTCTGTCACTCCCAAAAAAGGAGGACAGGGGACAACGTGTCCCTGACGCCGGCACATACGACAAGCCTTTTACATTTCTGTCCAACTCCTTAGCCCTATTCTTCTCGGACTCCTTCGCCGACACCTCTGTCTTCGTCCCCGACTCCTCTGTCTTTGTCATTCCGAACTTCGACCACCAACGTGGGTGACGCTCCTGACGCCGTCCAACGACGCCTCATGTTTGATGACGAGTTCTGTTTCTACTCTCTCTCTCTCTCTCTTCTTGCTCTGTAGTCTGTTTTATTTATATAAAGATGTAGTTTTTTGTTATTTTTTTCCTTTTTCTGTCATTGCTTTGCTTCGAGGTCTTTTTTGGTTCATTTGATTACTGATCTTTAATTTATTGTTCCATTTACGCAATTGGATTTTTGAGATTCCTCTCGAAGTTTGTTTTTTTTTCAATTGTTCTTCCGTTTCGTGGTTTCTTTTCCATAGTGGAGCTTCCTTCTCGATTTCACGTTGACTTCTGTACGAAAAAGTTTGGGAATTTTTTTTCTAAGTTGGATGTCTTAGTTCAAACTTACGTGCAACTTAGTTGTTCAGATATGAGTTAGTCCTGAATCAAAGATCTGAAATTTGAACTTTTGCCTTCTACTCGTGCATAAAATGTTTGTTTTGTTGCATTTTCTGATTTAAATTGCTTGCAGATGCATCTTGGTGGATGAGAACGATAAGGTTGTTGGTCATGACTCCAAATATAACTGTAAGTGAAACTTTCCTGTCAATTCAAGCAGGTGATTATGGCTTATAACGATCAATCAGGCAAAAGATGAACTCCTGTTGAACTTTAAATCATGTACTTGTATTCTGTCCCTTTTACTCTGTCTTAGAAACCCAGATACTGCCCCCTTTCTGCATAATCATGTTCTGTTGGCGTGGTATTATAGGTGTATTATTCATTTCTCTGCTCAGTGCCTTAGGTTAGATCCTCTTTTAAATGCTTATTGTGTGATGTGGAGACTAGTTTAAATGCTTATTGTGTGAGATAAGACTTGCTGGCTATTGATAATACATTTTTTGAATTAAAAAGCCAGATTTTCATGTTAACAAAGTGCCTCTAATAACAGGGAAGGAACTGGATCATAGTATAGAAGCTGCAAAGATAATTCACAACAATTCTAGTTGGACTCAACTGTCAAATTGTAAAGAAGACATTCTACTTTCAAGAAACCATTCCACTGAGCTTTTCCAATACTTACGTAGATATCATCTGGAAACTGGGAAATGGACTTGCTGAATTTTATTCAATTCCACTGCCATCTTATAGATTCACTATATATTGATTTTCAATGAAACTTGAGAATTTAGTTGTTAGATACACATAAGAATTTTCATGTACAAAGTGAGGCCAAAACAACTTCCATTTGATGGAAACTAGTAAGAAACAAGCGAGTCATGCTAGGAACACTGTTGAATATGATGTGAATCAATCATATTTCATTTATCTGTTAATTGGTGAGGATCAATGAGATTTCTTAATGTTAACAGCAACGCTCTGCAACTAAGGTGACATTCCCCCTTGTGTGGACAAACACTTGCTGCAGCCATCCTTTATATCGTGAATCCGAGCTTATCGATGCAGATGCTCTTGGTATGTACTCATACGTGCTTTACAGTCTGACAAAACTATACAGGATCACAGTGTACAAGTTAAAACTTTTTTGTCCCCTTTCTTTATCTTTTATCAGGGGTAAGGAATGCTGCACAAAGGAAGCTTTTGGATGAGCTTGGTATTGTTGCTGAAGATGTGCCAGTTGATCAGTTTATTCCTGTAGGGCGCATACTGTACAAAGCACCTTCTGATGGAAAATGGGGAGAGCACGAACGTAAGATTTCAAACTTCTATCACTCCATCCCTACTCTTTTAGAACGAAAATTTCTTGTCGGAATGTTTGAATATGTTTGAATTGAAGACCGTTATAACTCTCTGGTCGACAGTTTACTTATCTGTTTACATTGCAGTTGATTACCTGCTCTTTATTACCCGTGATGTGAATGTAAACCCAAATCCTGACGAAGTAGCTGATGCCAAATACGTTAACCGGGAACAGCTAAAGGAGCTCTTGAGAAGAGCAGATGCTGGTGAGGAAGGTTTGAAGTTGTCACCTTGGTTCAGACTGGTTGTGGACAACTTCTTGTTCAATTGGTGGGATCATGCGGAGAAAGGGACTGTTAAAGAAGCAGCTGACATGAAAACCATCCACAAATTGCATTAAAATGTTAGTTTACCTGGTATCTGGGGCAAGAGATAGATCCTAGGAGCATCTATATTCAATAAACTTGGATCTGAATAAGTAGCCAACTTGGCTGGCATTTCATTCTTTGTAAAACATCTTTTGGTGAAACATTTGTAATTTGAATAAGTTACTCTGAAAAAATGTCAGAGCTACGAATCATATTTACAAAAAGCATATCATATAAAAGGAAGTTTTTTTTTTTTACAAGGGAAGTGAAAACACTAAAAATTAATACAAAGGGGCAGTTCCGGGAATGCCGGAGCGCACGCCGCGGGGGTAGCGCACCCCAGACGAATCATGGAGTAAGTCTTCGTGGAGAATGGACGGCAGATCCCGTAAGTACTGAAGGTCGGGCCTAGAGACAGTTGCTAGGGAGGATAGTTGATTGGCACACTGGTTATCCTCGCCATGGATATGTTGGACATGGATCTCTCACGGGCGATGGAGCAACCCTCGGATACCTGTCACCAAAAAAGAGATGCCAGTCAAACTGTTAGTGGAAGGGGAGAGGATATTGATTACTTCCAGCGAGTCCACTTCAACAATCACGCGGCGATAACTGTTATCTCATGCCAAACTGAGCCCAGAAAGGACCCCTCATGACTCGGCCTTCAGCGGTGTACCCCGACCAATATGATGGAGAAAGCCTCCACAACAAAGGCCGAGGCTGTTCCGCAAAAGTCCGCCAGTTGTGGTCCAGAGAGAGCCAACACTGGCCGTGCCATTCATATTGAGTTTGACCCAACCCTCACGGGGTTTAACCCAGCCCACCAGTGTACCCCGTGGTAGGCTCGGGTCCTGAAAAACACGGTTAGCCATCAAATGAGCCCTGGAAATCCAAGCGCTAAAATCCATGACAAGGTGAACTCCGACGAGCGGCCAAACGAAGGCAGGGTTGAAGATGCTCGTGTTCCTCCACTTCCAAATTGACCAGCAGGCAATTCCAAAGATGAGAGCCCAGTCAAGGTGGTTGGACTGTAGGTGCTGACTAAGATTGTGTCCAATCTAGCTCTCCTCATTAAGAGTGAAAAAATCTCTAACGAGAAGGTGAGTAAGAAATTGATGCCATGTGGAGGTCACTCGGGGGCAGTCCCGAAGTGTGTGAAGAGTGGTCTCCTCCTGCTCATAAAAGTGACAACTGTTGTCGAGAGTAAAGGAGCGTTTAACCCGCTTCTGGTTCGTTAATAATTTCCTTTTAACCAAAAGCCAGAGGAAGGCCCGAATGCGCTGAGGACCGGGCCATTTCCAGATGGCCTCCCAAAGCCGGCTCAACTCAGTCGGGTTGTGTTGGAACCCCTCCCTGATGCGACACGTGTCCGACGTCCTGCGTGACATCTGGACGGGCATCTCACGAGGGAGCGATTCCTCACCACTAATGAAACCTCAAACCGGACGCTACTACGAAATTCTATACCTCTAGGTCAAATGAAATCAGAAAATGCCTCAATCGGACCTTTGTAGGTCGCAAAACGACCTTTCGGGCAAAACCGATACTCATCGGCCCTAAAATCCAACTAAAACCCGACACTCTCATTTTACCGAAAAAGGATAGAAAATTTGATTAGTAAGTCAATTCTTCAAATTTCATGCAAATCGGAGGTCAAAAGGCAAAGAAACAAAGAAACGAGGAAAACGAGTATTATAGGTTTACTTAAAATCCAACTTTGCTTTATTAACATCTTTTACCCCGAAATCCGAATTCGAAAAATTTAGTGTCTCTTGAAACCTAATTAGAAACGTATTGCAACATCATGAGAAACATAGAAGAAGAATCATCCATAAGTTGTTTTAAAGGTTTACCAAACTTAAGTTTTCCTACATTTGCAAAAGTTGAAAAAATGTATATCATTTTAACCAAAAGAAATCGAATTTGACCTATATTACTATATCGGAAAGATATAAGGTTATTTATAACAATTAGGAAGGAAACAAAAGTCATATTTATCATTAAAAGAAATGGAAATTTGTTTAAGGTTGGTCTTAAGCAAATTACCATATAAATAATGCAAATTACCAAATGAATAGTAACATTTACCAAATGAATAGTAATCTGGAAATTTCAAACGCCCATAACTTTTTCATCCTAATTCGAAACTTAACCCATTTTATCCCGTTTTAAAGATCTTGCCAAACTCTATCACCCATAAGAAATACCTTTTTCCCAAATTTTGACTCTAAGATGCTCTAAAACTCAAAACAAGGTGGCTGCCCATTTTTAAAAAAAATGGACAGCACCTCCCCTAAAAACGCTCTAGCCCAAAAGTTCCAACCTAACTTCTACCTGCACTAAAACACTTCTATCTTCCAATTCACAAACATTATCAACAATCAAACCGCCTCAACTCCAAATGGGCAACAACGCAATCTTACATCTAACCTGATTTCTAACATCAACTCATAATGGCAATTACAAGCTCATGCTTGCTTTTACATCTCCAACATGCAAGTGTATATCCATACATGCTTAAACATATACTAATACAAATACTTTAAACTTCAAAACTTGAAAAGTTACATGACATAAACAAATACAATGCTTTAACGAGCATTTTAGCCCAAATACATCCAAAAATCCAAAGAACGTTTACAAAAGATTAAAATGCTAGCCAAAGCATTGTTTTCAAAGTAGGATGTCAAAAAATACAAAAGCATCGGAGTAAGCCTTATTCCCGATGCGACGACCCGGTTTCTCGCTCAATACCTGTGGAGGGAGGAAAGGGGGGTGAGCTCGACGGCTCCGTGGGTAACAGGTTAATAATTAAGCATAAGCTAAACCATATATCAACAATTAAAAGACCAAATCAATATGCATCAACTTCATTTTCTAATCTAACAAAACATTTACTAAAATCATCAAATATCATATAACAGCACAAAA
>JANIHZ010000209.1:74631026-74646188 GCA_027478365.1 Erythroxylum rufum | reverse complement strand
TAAAGCTACCTAAATGATATAAGAGTCTTGCATCTTTTACTTTAAAAGATTCTAACTTTTATATCTTAATATTTTCTTTTATATCCAAAAATTAAATATTAGAAATGTCAAAGTCAGCTCATTTTATCCTTACTTTTTTAATAAAAAATTTACAAAAATGGTCATTTTTACTTTTTAATTAAAAGATTTTCAAAATACGTCGTTTTTGTTGTTTCGGTCAGGTGACGAGCCTAACAAACTCAATCTCGACCCGTGGTTTAGTCGGATCAAACTGTTTTGGCCTGTGGCCCGGTTAATTCGGACCAAAATTGCCAAGCCTATCTGAAATATCAAACTTATCATTTATCCCAAAACAAAAATTAGGCCTCTACAAGATGATGATGGTTGTCCTACAAGAATTCTAATAAGCCAATAGGGGTGAATTAAGCAGACCACTATCTCTGAAACTTAGATACATGTTTTCAGGCTAAGTGGTGGTCCCATCTCACACCACCATTTGAATCTTATGGCCGATGATAATCTGGGAAGATATTATCTATCATCACAGTTCCTGATATTAAGCAGGAACTATTATTATAAAAGCTTCTGATGCATAATAGTGCCACATGCATCCAGGAGTCTTTATAAAGTTTGATTGACCAGTAAGCATTCAATTAGAACTAGCATGAAAATGGCCTGAAACACTGAGATTAGTGAGTCCATTGAGCTGTTTTTCAGGGTTGGTAAAAGGTAAATGCCGAGTTCGGGCCTTAATATTTTTCAGCCTGAAGACAGTTCTGAAGCCTTATCAGACTTCAGACAAACGACATTGTTTTGATCACATAGTTCTTCAACTAGTGAACAAAACAACAGTCGTTTTGATTTCCCGTCTGAAGTATAGTGAACTTTGACTTCCGGCTACCCAGATTCCAACCTAGTTTTTTACGGATCATGGGAGTCCTTATTGATATCTGCTACACAAATGCCATCCAAATTTCTTATCATGAATAACTTTATAAAAGCTTTTACCATTACAGAATTGATTGCTTTACACTCATGAAAGTTTGATATACAGAAGATCAGCAAAGATAACATACATTACAAGTTTAGTATCTATCTAACCTATTACATTCCAACTTCCACTGGCTCTTTCAAGAGAACAAAAGCATCCTGTACGAGGTTCTGACTTTGGGTTGCAATATTACTTAACTTCAAATAATTTATGCAATCCAACTATGGCCATCACTGGCTCACTTTGGAACAAGAAGTAGCAATCCTGAAGCCTCTTGGAACTTTTGCACAACAGACAGATGCTAATTTATTTAGATGAGACAAAAGGTATTCTTAGGATTGAGGATTTTGTCAAGCAAGATTTGTGGTTTAACAATGCACATCAATGGAACAGGAAATATGATAATCAGACTTTTCCTTCATACTGGAAATTCATTTTGTAATCATGTCGCAAAGTTGCCAGTGTGTTTCTGCAAGGACCCTCTGCAAAATCAGAAATTCCAGTACAAGAGTTTAGCACGTAGCTATATTGCCTTCGAAGTAGTGAGGAAGTAACAAGTCTGTTTACCTCCAAAGATCAAATGAAGATGTTGTAGATCATCAGCTGAACAAACATCTATTAAAGCATAAATGCCTGGTCTCAAAGCTTCATCAATCTCCCTACACATTTGCCAAGAAAGAAAGTTAGTACCTCACAGGATCTCCATTTTTGTTTGAAAAGTAAAGCCATTTACGAGTATCACGGTATGCAATGGATGATCATAAGCAAGTTGAAAGTATTGTGCTAGAGAACCTTTTGAGGCCTGCTTTGAGGCCACTGCATCCTGAATGAACCCGTATATAATCAGACAAAAATTTAGAACAGTGTTGACCAAACGCATCTTTTTGCTGTCTCAACTGTGACAGGGAGAACTCATGTTAGGCATGATAAATCACAATTAGCACCGTTCCAAACTTAAAACAAAATCCAGCAAATGGTGCTGGTAACATGCATAAAAACCAATGGAAGCATCCATTTTCAAGCTAGGTTTAACAAAATTAGACACAGCAGCATGCTCCGTGTATTTGTTTAGCAAGATAAAGAGAAAAGTCCAGTCCGAGCCCAATAGCTTGAAACGTTAAGTTTTACAGGGGACAAAATGTTCCCAAGAACCTGTAAGCTTAATAATGGGAGGCGCATATACCCTTTTTCGGCTTAAAGTAGTACTTAATGCAAGAGACTCCAGTCTAACACAGAAGGCTTCATAAACTTACCAAGAATCAAAACTGAAATAAACATTTTAAGCTAACATGTCAAACATCCAATCTAGTGCCATTTTGTCAATGGACTCTGCCATCCATAAGTCAAAATCCCATTTCCTCACTCAAAAGATGAAATATTAACCATAAACTTGAAAGATGGGAGTTGCAATGTCACAGTTTAGTTCCTTGGTAATGTAACAATCTCTCGCCTGGTCATAGAAGCAGAAACAGGGGATGGGCATAGTTTAGGTGTCAGGACTTCACTGTGGTTCATTCCATTGGTAGCCATCTTATAGTTACCATTCGTGAGACCGCCCTATTGGTCATAAAATCTCCAACCTATATAAACTTGAGGATATGGACAATTCTTCCATGAATCAGAATATACAATCTCAGCCACTATCCCCAAATCGTGTGTATTGTAGCAGGCACTTAAGCAATTTTAATGAGGAACAAGCCCATAACATTTAAGACATGGACCATTTTGTATTAATTTTGTCCTATATACTGAAAGTTTGAGCAATTTTTCAAACTTGTAAATGAAATTCAATACGAGTATACAAACCTCTTCATAAATCCTTCTCAAAGAACAAGCACCTCTTACACCAGCTTCAGTATCCCATGAAGAGTAATCTTTCCCGGTAACTAAATAACTATCTGCCATCTCCAAACAATTGAGAAGGATGCGAACAGATTCTTGAAGTACAGCAATGCACCTTTCTGACTCACTACAATCACCGTATAATCACACAATAGCAGATAAGCCTATCTTGGAGAAATATTAAGATGGAGGAGAAGAAGAGCAGGATACCATAAGCTAAAAGAGAACTGAAAACTAAAAATATATTCACACTGCACAGGACTAAAAGAAACAACAATACAGCATTTGTGCCCTTACTAACACAACTACAAAAGTCACCAAACAAAACCTTGAACAGCATCTTAAGTATGCTTAATAACAATATGCTGTTGCATTCCGCTCAAACAAGAAAACAGCGAAAGATGGACAAAAAACAGGACCATCGACATGAAAAAAAGGTGTGAAACAATATAGAGAAGGATGGAGCTCAAAGAATTAGATAGAACAATACTATGTAGCATGGGGGAGCAAAACCTCTTCATACCCCAAATCACAATGAAATAAGCAAACATTATATAACTTTTACTTCATTATGCACATCAACTGTTTGTAGCTTAATATCGGATAACTAATTCACCAAACCCTACACCCCTGACGCCTAAATGCTTTTTTAATTAAGGAGGATAATATTACCAACAATGATGTTTCAGAGTGGTGGACAATAATCGACAACTTGCAGTGAATAGTCCAACAGTGAATTGCTGATCTAGAGCACAGGAAGGCATGCCTTCTACTTGATCATAGTTTTTGTTATCCAAACAAGGGAATGAATTGGACAGAACTGAAACTCTAGAAGCTATGACTTGGCCAATATCTCGAAACAGCGCTGCAGGTATGCCCAATGATTGCGCTACATGCCAGGTATCCATTTGGAACAAAGCATGTTTTGCAGAAATTCTTGTTACAATCTCAACACACATCAGAATGACTGCTCCTTGATCTGGATCATTATCACCCTTAGTTCCAGTTGACATGCGACAGAAAATCGATGGATTTTGCAAGTGAAGTATAATGTTGAACAAAGGAGCAATTAGACTCTGAATATGTCTTTTAACAACACTTAAACGTTTGCGACCTGGAAAGCAAATCCGATAACAACAGTTAAAAGATCAGTGTATACACTTGCTATTTGTTACTGAATAATGTAAAGAGATGCATGCTTTCACATGTTCATTAAGTTACCTGAAACATTTTCCAGAAGAAGATCTAAACAATCAACTCCAGCTGCAACTGTTGAGGAGACTTTTCCACCATCTGCATTTGCAGTAGTTATTTCGTAGACGGAAGTATGATCTTCATTAACTCCGACTAGTGCTCTTTCTAAGGCCTGAACAGCTGACAACATATGCAACTCCGATGGCCTTTTTATCAATTCTTTAAAAGACAAGCGTGACCTAGCCTTAATCTCATTCAAGTGAAAAAGAGACCCTTTAGTGGCTCCTGTATGCCCATGCAGTATCTTAGTACTTGACTCTGTTTCATGAGATTCTAGAGTAGCTTCTTTTCCCTGTAAAGATATGCATTTCCCTATGGTCTTTATGTGTAATACAATCAGTTTTACATAAATATCACGGGTCAGTGCAGGATTAGTTAAAGGGAAATGACTCCCCAATTCTTGCAGAAATTTCATAACACCATCTAACCAAATGAAAGGAAAAGGCTGAGGCACCACATCCATGTCCACAAACTTCAATAGCATGACTTGAGATAAATCGATAATATTTGGTATCAAGATGGGCAAGAAGGAAGTGAATCCAAACTTCAAATTTAACTTTGCAATTGCTGCATAAGAAACCAAAAGCTGCCTAATTAAAATTGCTGTTTTAGGGTGATGACCTCTTAGCAAGCTTTGCAACAAATACCCATTTACTGACTGGCACTCAAAAGAGTCAATCTTATTAAGAACACTAGCAATAGAACTTGAATCTTCCAATCCCAACCCCTGTCTGTGCAAATCAATAGTCTGAGAGTCATTGCCAGGATTAGATGATGCTGAGCAGAATGTTGCAGCTTCTGATTCTTGCTGTTTAACAAGGCACAAAATATCATGCTGGGATGCTAAAAAATTTTGAGCATCACATAAATTTTCAAACGGGTAAACACCTGCTCTAAGTATCAGGTGTAAGGAAAAACTAATTAAATCTGCAAAGACATTAATGCAAAGGTTAATTCTGGCTGCAGGCTCATGCTGCGATTTCATCAACTTGGCATTACAATCTCTATCCCTTGCAGTTGCAAGGTCCAAGGCAGATGCTAGGCCCCAAAGGAACCCACCAAAGCAAGAAACTAGGGAGGATATTTTGGTCAAATTTAGAACACTGGTACCATTTTCTGTTCCATTATTGTATGGGTCATCCTTCAAAGATGTAAGTATGTCTTGTGTCTGTTCCTTCAAACTCTCAGCAAGAACAAGAATGTTTTTCCAGGATTCTACGTCTTTGATGGAACCCAAACATCGATCAGATTGACTTGAACTGTTTGGTCCCTTATGATAATCAGAATTCGGTTGCTTACTGTAATATTTCTCAGCACAGAGAGATTGAAAGGCACAAATGCTTTCATACTTGCTTATTGTCAGGATTGCATATGATGTCTGATCCATAAATGAATATATCATGCATCTAATTTCATCATAGGAACCATCTGACAGTGTATCTTGAAGCCCGGCAACCACAGACATGGATTTGAAAAACCATAAAATAGGTAAAGAACCCCCTGACAGTACTGGCATGAGCAACTGTGCCTTTTCCTCATAGTATGCCACTATTAAAAATTTCAAGGCCCTTCGGCAGGACAGTAGCAGCCTTACAAGCTCATACTTATTTGTGGAAGACGCTCTTTGACAATCTAATATATTGCCGATGACAATTCTGCAAATTAGCCGCATCATATCAACTCAAATTCAATAAATAATTGCACCAAACAAGGTATAAACATGTAAGCAAAGCATCAAACCACATAAGCCTAAAAAATCTCAGCATAAACTACATAGTCTAATTTCTGTCCTACAAATAGCTAAAGCTACATGGTTCATAGTTATGAGCTGTGAAATTGAAAAGACCTGCATTGACTCTGAGTATCTAGTAGATAGCTTGAAATTACAATTCAAAAACACATAATATTTTATTAGCATGAGGAACTACAAGTGAAGTCAACCTTTCTAGATTGAGTATGTAAGTCACACAACGTGAAAACGATCTTTTGCTCATATATCCCTTGGGCATCCAACACAAGAGACTCAGCAAGCTCTGGCAAGCTGTAAATTGTGTATTGGTTGATTCCTGAGAAATATCAGCAGACTTTTCAAATGTTGAATGGGAAGTTACATTTTCCTCGGCAACATTTTCATGTATACGGTTGCTGCCTGAACCAATAATAGATGGCTGCTCAAATGTTCTTAAAACCTCTTCCCAATTAGGTGATGACTTCAAGTCAACAGCAGCAACTGAATTATTCCCAAACAATGGCACAACTGATTTCTCCAATAAGTCACAGAACCTTGATGCCAAGTGTCTGCTAACAAACTAGTAAAAGAGGCACCTTCAGCATCATGTTAGACAACAATATAGGGAGAATTTGAAATTGAAAATTGCATCTTACATTGTGTTCATAAAAATCAGAATTACTGAGAAGTTGTATTGAGATATGATTGACAGTGAGCTTGTTAAGAAGAGCATTTTCTTTGACATGGTGTTCTTCAGCCTTTGAAAAGCTTCTAGCTATAAGAGGAAGGGAAGTACTGATCAGATGCGATAGGAACAGCTTCAAATTCTTCTTACTAGCATGACTGGACCAACTGTCAACATTTTGGCAAACAATCCACCAAACTGCTGTTGGCAATGATTTCTTGTTCAAAGAACAAACATCTAAATCCCATATACCACTTTCAAGCAAAGTATGGTCACAACAGTCAATCCAATGTGTAGCATCAGAATTCACTGAAAGTTGATCTGTACCGAGTAATGAAAGGTTATTGATCATGAATTCAGTAAGACCAGTTACCTCCTGCTTCAAAACAGAGATGTGTCTCCTGCACTTTCTTATCCTGCTATGGTATTGTAACAAGCCATTGTCATCAAGCAATTCCATTTGAACAACATTTTCAACCTTTTTCTGGATATACTCAAAAGAATTTATCTGCCTGTTTAAGTCAACAAGCCTCTGAATGGCCATAACATGCAATAGATAAACCAGAGGAGAGCAATCTTCATTGCTATCCTGAAGATAAATGTCAGAAATAGATTGTATAGTCACAGAAAGAGAGGCTGAAGATTGAATAATCCAGGAAAAGTAGCCTTCATATTTGCAATCTGTCTTCTCCAGATAATCCCTTCCACTGTGTCCTGAAAATGAATCTCCCATCAGAGCTGACATCTTTTTTGATAATTTTGGAGGCATAAGGCTGATTGCTTGCCTGTATAGGCTTCGGCAGGACATATATAAACGAAAAAAGAACACAATGATCCAGTGGGTGGACAATCTACTTTTCAGAATACAATGCTTGACTCCAGCAAGGCTGTCATTAGGATTTGTTCCTGTGACAGAAGTCTCAAATTCATTGAAGCTATCTGGCTGCAGTCCAATCAGAATATTCATGTAGGGACGAATGGCAGTTATCAGGTCCTGTACAGATTGCCCAACAAGGCTACAGTTCCCAACTGTGATGCTCAGTGAATCTAGCACGACTGCATACACTTCAGACAATCCTATTCCAAGCAGTTCTGATTGCGGATCAGACTTTTGGCTGTCACCAGCTGAACAATTATCATTCATCCATTCCATGGTTTCTGATACATCTATATTTAACTGTCGAATACTTTCACTCGCCTGCCCTTCTGGTATGGACTTGATAACATTATGGAAGGCCACCTTAAATTCTTTAGTGCTTAAAAGAATCCCTACTGGTTTTACATAGGCTTCAAGAGGTAATGTCGTGGTGATCAGAAAAGAACCATCATTTGGGCCACCATTGCAAACATTCTTGTGTATAATTACATGTCTTATTGCTTTAGAAAATGCATAAATAGTATTGTTAACCTGCAGTAATAAGAAAAGAGTAGATTTTAAAATGGAAATACTCAAGCAATAGTTGTAGAAGAAGATGAACACAGAAATAAAACAGATGAAACAGAAAGAGACAGGATATTAGCCCGAAGTAAATGAAGTACTAGATATCAAGATATTTGATCACACATCACACATGAACATCTTCATAACTCTTCAAACCTCAGCGCATGACCAGAACAAAATGGGGAAATGTGCAGGACAAACAACAGATTATTAAATTGCAAAATTTTAAATAACAGAATCACATTAGGCTACAATTTTGAATGCCACAGCTGACCAAAAGTAGATATATTATGCCAATGTGGAGACAGTTTGACAAACCTGTCGAAGTTCACCATAGAGCTTAAGCAGCTGACACCCAAGTGCAACTGTCTGGGAAATTAACAAGCTATGATCGGGCAAGTCTTTAAAGGACTGGCCAAAGGCCAAAAAAGATATCAACATTACCCATAACTTGGTTGAATCATCACCAATAACTTGATATTCAATATCCAAAAGGTACCCTATGGCAATAAGTAGCTCCCTTGCTACTAAAGTCAAAACCTTCTGCATTTGATTGTCCATATTACATGTTGGCAGACCAAGTATATTGGTGGCAAACAAGAAAACAATATCATAGATCTTCTTCAAGAAATTCAGGTAAGCTCCTTCAGAGACATCCTCTGTTTTTAAGTATAACTGTTCATGCAAAAAGGTAGCAAGCAAACTATTGATAGCCTTCAGAACATAGTGAACATCCAAAAAAAGGCAGTCACCTTCCAGTTGAGTATGAAGAAACTCATTCATCTTAAGCAAAAGCGGATCCATAATCTGTACAAAAAATTCAAGAAGTGATTTTCTTTTTTCTACATTCAAATTAGCAGGGCCAGAGCTAGCATCTGAAACTGCATTACTACTCTGATGTAGCTTATCAAATGAATGAACCAATAACTCAGCTGAGCCACGGGAATTACCAATTTTGGTATTTTCAGAGAGCAACGATACTCCATTTGGCCTTCTGACTCTATTAACTAGTAAGTGAAATAGTTGACCCAAGCCATTGAGTATATGTCCCTTCTTTGTAGCCATTATTCTATGTAGTTTATCAAACAAATGCCTGTGGTAACTTTTAATGAGACACGTTGAATCTGTCATTTTTCCTTCATTTGATGCCAGGTACTTCCCTGAACTGCGTAAGCTAAGAAATCCATCAATGTGGAATGGATGAAATAAACCTTGCAATATAACCTCCTCTACCATAATCATTACATTTCCCACCGGCAAAGCATGATCTCTTCCAATAAAATGGACCAATAAATGCAACAATGGCTCCAAAAGCTCATCCAAAAAACAATGAAAATTATTTTTGTGAAGGGGGTGGACCCTCAAAAATTTGGCGAATGGTTCGAGAACCAAGATACAGAAGCGGAAAGCAAAAGTACCAGCATTTCCATTTTCAAGATTCTCATCGCAAACTTTCCGTAAAAGATCAAGAACTGAACGGACAGTCGAGATCCACAAGTCCAAGTTTTCATTTGACAAGTTACCATGAGATAAGAATAACAGAGAAATGCAATCAAGTGCAACAGTATATAATTCAAACCCTTCACCAAAGAAAAGAGATTCTCTTGATAGCAAAGACACTTCCTCTAGTAAAGACAATGCTCTTGTTGCAATACACCAGATAGCTCGTAAAATATTTCGTGAGAAACTTAAAGAAAGTTGCAATCTTAAAGCCTCCTCCAAGGAAAATTTAAAGATCACCCAGCACCTGTAATCCAAACACGCCTCAGAAACTCCAGAAGAAGTCTTCACACCATCACGTTTCCCTTTCTTATCACCAGAAATCAACAGTGACTGAACCCAATCATTGAGAAAAACCACCAGGCGAGATAAGTTCACTGCTTGGTGACCTTCATCAACATCAACTTCTCCGTCCTTCTCTTTCGATTTCACATAATCAAAAGCCAGTTCAAGCTTCCTGCATTAAGGGGGGAAAAAAGTGGGTCAATCCTCTGTTCCACTACATTAAAGACATATAAAAGAAACACAAATGGCAGACTTCACGAATTCATCCAAAATTATGCAAACACTAAATAGCAGCCTACAGAACATTCCGTAACTTCCTTTAATAGCTCAAAGTTCTCTCCTTTTTGTCAACTTCCTCAGGAACCAAACAGAAAGTTCAAAAAGACTAACTTTTGTAGCTCAATTTCTTTATTTTGAAGCGAAAGAATAAGCTGAAGGTTCCTCCACGCACGCCCAACTCTAATTTGTTCTTCCAATCCCTTCTCTCCCGAACCAAAACCTTCCTCTGGTGCCGTCTCTTTATTCGATTCATCAAAACGGAGCGCTTTATCAGGTCGCTGTTTCTCGTCGGAGCTTTTCAGCTTCCTCTTCCTCTTCTTTGCCGGTAAATCAGCCATTGAAGGTCGCCGGAAAATTTCGACGTCGACAGTAGGGTTTTAGACTGTTAATCATAAACCCTTTTTGTTTGGTTTCGTAGAAAATAATGTAAGAAAATAAAAAGATTTATGATTCAAACGCTGCGTTTAAGTCAATAATACCTATAGATATTTACTAATATCAACTCGTCACAAAATTATTAAAACTATTTTTATGTATATTTTTATATATTCAATAAGAAATTTTTGTTAGATTTATGGAATAATTTTACTCTAAATATTTTTAATTTTTTAAATCAATATTTCATATTATCTCAATTGAAATTATTTATTTTATAAATATACATCTAATTTTTGTGACTTAACTTATTTTTAAAATTTTTGATTTGAGTTTTATATGATCCAATCTTGATAGTAATCTTTGTTCAATCCTCTACTCGTACAAAGATCCAAACTTTGTACTCAATAAAATCGATATAAAAGAGCTCTGCAGGACAAAAACTGGCGGCTGGTGCTTGCCTGATTCAGCGGTGAGTGCGTGACAGAGTAGTCTACTTCATACCCTACATTGTTCTTTGTTTCTTTCTTCTTAGCATTTGTGTTCAAAATGGTTTCTTTCATGTAGCATGAACTAATTAATGTTCTTCTGTATATTTCATATAAAACAAAAATCTAATCTTTTGTAGTCGAAGTGATGTACCCGTCAGTGGGCACTTGCTATTTTTGTTTGTTTTTCAGATTTATTTTGACGTTGAGACCAAAATGTTTGAATCAGTTGCCATAAAATTTCAGGTGATTTAAGTGCATGAACTTGGTTCTTAGTTCTTAATAATCTTAGTGTTGTGTTTTGTGCTCTCTCTGTAACACTTATTAGCATTTGTTTGTTTAACGTGCACGTTCCATGTATGTGTTTATTTATGCTTCACACCGAGAGACCAAGTCAACTGGCGTGGCCTCTTGAGTTGGCCAAAACATACCCCAAATCAAATCACACCTACACGAGTCTCTTCGAATATGGCGCGACCGTACACGTGCACTATCAGACACATCTGCGCCTGAAGTTGAAGGTGGAGGTATTATTGTTACATGTTGGTAAGTGACTGACGGTTCAATTTCGTAAACAAGCCAAAAAGACTTTGTTCAATAATGTCAGCTTCCCTGTTAATCTCACGGGCACAGTAAATCCGAAGTAAGAAATAGGTCCCACTCAAAGCTGGAGTCCCTGTCGTCCGTACACATCCCACAACTTGCAGAGCTTACCTGCTGATCACGTTTTTTTTGCCAATCTACCTCTTCATCTTTACTGGTTAGTCCGGTTGAGCATTTGGGACCACTTGTTTGCATCAAGGAGGAGTCTTTTTTATAACCCCATCTGCTGATATGCTGACACTCTCCCTGTGAGCTTACTTGTCTGTTTCTTTTTTTTTTTCTTCTCTGATCTTTGGTTCTTGGTATCTGTCGTTGGAGAGAAAAGGTGTGTCTGGTTCTCTGATCTTCAACTGGAAAATTCTTGTCATTGTTGTCCATTTCAGGTTGGTGGTAGTATTTCAGGTTAGTGGAACACGGATAAATCACGCACAGATGCTTCACTTGAATATAGTGCTTGTACTTCATGGTTGTTTTGGTTCTTACAGGATATTCTACTTCCTTTTGTTCTGACTTTTTTGCATGTCCTGCGGGAGTGAAATAATTCGACTTTGAGCAACTTCTCAATTCTAAATGTGTTCTGACCTTAGTTGATTAAATTTGATAACTTTCTGTTTGGTTGGTAGGAAAATCATAGAACTGACAGCAAAAATGGAATCTTTGTTTTTTATTCATTGTAAAATTACGTTTATTGCACTAAAGTAACTAACTTGCCAATGTTAATTGCAGTTTACTGAGCACAGTAGTCAAAAATTCGGGCTGATTCTCTACCAAAACAACGATTAAAAGCATTTGAAATGTCTATCTCATCTATAGACTTGTCTCAGAATGGAGATGTAGAACATGGCGATCCCCTTAAAATTGTGGCTGAAATTGAGGACTTTGAGTTCTCAAAGTTATTAGAGAGGCCAAGGCCACTGAATATAGAGAGACAGAGATCCTGTGATGAAAGGTCGCTGAGCGAGTTGGGCATTGGGATGTCTCCTCGTCTCTCGTTAAGAGCAGACAACTCTTCCCGACTGCTTGACCATTATGATTCTGTGTACTCACCTAGTAGAAGGTCTGTGTACTCACCTAGTAGAAGGTCAGGGTTTAACTCCCCAATGTCACAGACGGGTTTTCAGATGCATCCCATGGTGGGCGAAGCTTGGGATGCTTTGAGGCGTTCACTAGTTTATTTTCGCGGCCAACCTGTTGGAACGATTGCAGCATTAGATAATTCTGATGAAAAACTCAATTATGATCAGGTATGAGTCTTATAATTTTTGATAAGTTGTTAACTCAAAGGAACTTTGACTTCAATTTACTACTGAATTGGTAGTTTGACCATTTTCATTCTATCTATAGTGTGCTTTGGGGACTTTTGTCTCGCATGTATTTCCAAGTTGTCTCAGTTTCAATTGCTCTAAAGCTGCTAAATTATTGTGATTCTTATCTGCAGGTTTTTGTGAGGGACTTTGTGCCAAGCGCATTGGCTTTTCTGATGAATGGAGAATTTGAGATTGTCAAAAACTTCATCTTGAAAACACTTCGACTTCAATCTTGGGAGAAAAAGATTGACAGGTTCCATCTAGGAGAAGGAGTAATGCCTGCCAGTTTTAAAGTACTCCATGATCCAGTTAGGAATAGTGAGACCTTGATAGCAGATTTTGGGGAAAGTGCAATAGGAAGAGTGGCCCCCGTTGACTCTGGATTTTGGTGGATTATATTGCTTCGGGCATATACCAAGTCTACAGGTGACATATCATTGGCTGAGCTCCCGGAATGTCAAAAGGGTATGCGACTGATACTAAGTTTATGCCTGTCAGAGGGTTTTGACACATTCCCAACTCTTCTCTGTGCTGACGGTTGCTGCATGATTGATCGCAGAATGGTAAGTTTTGCTTGTTTATGTTGGTTTGTCCATCTACGAACAGAATTTTACTCTTGCAGCACAAACTATCTGATTAGGTTAAGGGTCGAATAAACATTTCACGCTGAATTTTAACTTTGCTAAAATGTGAATCCAAGAATTTGATTTCAGGTGTCAAATTATGCCATCTCTTTCTCCCGATTTGATCAGAGGATGGTTTTTGGTTTTTCCAGTTAAACTGTTAAAACTGTGAGGGTGCTGGGTATGGTTTCATCAGAACAATAGTATTCTATAGCCAATCATATACGACTTTCTTGTACAACAGCTAGAAGTAGATATGTAGCTAACTCAAGTAGCTAGGTTAAGGATATATGTTTTTTCAGTTGTTTGGATTCATTCCATGAGCAAATCATATGTTTCAGTTCTTTCTGTACTTAAAGTTTTTGGACACATTGTGCTTATATTCTATCAGTGTATCTAATTTCAGTCATTTACACTATCAGGATGTCTATGGGTATCCGATTGAAATTCAAGCACTCTTCTTCATGGCTTTACGTAGCGCTTTACTTCTACTGAAACAAGATGATGAGGGGAAAGAGTTTGTTGAACGAATTGTTAAGCGCCTTCACGCATTAAGCTATCACATGCGGAGTTATTATTGGATTGACCTGAAGCAACTTAACGATATATACCGATATAAAACAGAGGAATACTCCCACACTGCAGTTAACAAGTTCAATGTAATACCTGATTCTCTCCCAGAATGGATTTTTGACTTTATGCCAACTTATGGTGGTTATTTTATCGGGAATGTTAGTCCTGCGAGAATGGACTTCCGCTGGTTTGCTTTGGGTAATTGCATTGCTATCTTATCATCTTTGGCAACCCCGGAACAAGCCACCGCAATCATGGATCTTATAGAATCAAGGTGGGAGGAGTTAGTTGGAGAAATGCCACTAAAGGTATGCTTTCCGGCCATAGAGAGCCATGAGTGGAGGATTGTCACAGGATGTGATCCAAAAAACACCAGATGGAGTTACCATAATGGTGGATCCTGGCCAAGTATGCTTCTGCATTTGTTTATCGTCAGGATTCAATTTCTATTTTAATGTGCTGTTTTACTATGAATAACTTCGAAGTCGACCTGGATGTTGCATGTTCTTGCATATTTTCTTGAGGGTGAAGAATTTGCAGTTTTCACCTGCTTCTTGTTGCGTTTTATAATAGGTTCATTGGTCTTTTAAAGGAATTTCCAGCCACAGATTTTCTAATTTAGATGTACTTGCCAATTGCTAAACTTTGTTGCAGTGCTGTTGTGGCTTCTGACTGCTGCATGTATAAAAACCGGACGACCACAGATTGCGAGGCGAGCCATTGACGTTGCAGAGATGAGATTGTTGAAAGACAGTTGGCCCGAATACTATGACGGGAAGCTTGGCAGGTATATCGGGAAGCAGGCACGGAAAAACCAGACATGGTCTATTGCAGGTTACTTGGTGGCAAAACTGATGCTGGAAGACCCTTCTCATCTGGGAATGGTAGCATTGGAGGAAGACAAACAGATGAAGCCCCTCATCAAAAGATCTAGTTCTTGGACTTTGTAATGAAACCATTTGATAGATATACTGATATTCTTCATGTCTGCCCTTGACCATTTCACATGTAACCATCCTGAGTTCAGACAAAGATATCCTTGTAAAGGAAAGTCCAAGTGTATATCTGTGAATCCTATGAAATACCCTTCTGATAATTGTTGTTTTGGATCTTTTTTATGATGTGAAAAAAAAAAGTAAAGTCTTTTAGTGCAAGAGTCAAAGAACAAAAAATTGTTTGATTTATTT
>JANIHZ010000209.1:74437225-74449512 GCA_027478365.1 Erythroxylum rufum | reverse complement strand
ACGTTTTTTGGTACCAATATCCTACCTGAATCAGCCTGCTTTTCAAGATTTGTTAGTCATGGCAGAAGAGGAGTTCGATTTGCTTATCCAATGGGTGGTTTAACGATACCTTGCAAAGAAGATACATTCTTTGATGTTATCTCCAACTTCAGTAGATCATGAGAAAAGGCAATCAAATTAGCTACAGACAATTTTGTACCACAGAAACTGGGCAGTTAATGTATATATTGTATCATTGTAGGTTCAAAGAATTTAAGGAAATGACAAGCTACTTTAGAGACATCTCTTGAGCTTTACATTTTTCTTCCATCTTCATTTATTTATTAGACCGTTTTCATATTTCATTACTTTTTATTTGAATAGAAGATGAACTGAGTGCTAAATCTGCTGCTCGGAACATATGCACCACTTTTGTTTGCTAACCTGGCTATTGCTGCTTCAATATCCTTTACAACTTCTGTTTCTTTTTTACCATCTTAAGGATATTATTACTTCTATCTCAACTTAAACTGGGTCTATCTCCACCAATTTCGTTACAGTATGTTTGTCTAGGAACAGATGGGTTCTATGGGAAGTGGCATTGCCCTTGCTTCATGTGCTCTTCACAAGGCTTTGTCTAGCAGTTTCATAATTTTTATGAAACGTTCATGAGGTTGCCTTTCACCTAATGCATTAAATGGCTCTCCTTGGTTCATATGCTGAAATGCCAAGTCATTCTGTTGTCCACAACTCAGAACACTTGAACTCAGCCATACTATTGTTTAGTATACTGACTCTGTTATTACTTATTTTGAGAAGAAGATTTCATGAGGTATTACTGCTCAATGTTCAAATTCTGTCACAACATGCATCCAAGTGAAAGGAGCCTACTTTAGACATCTTTAAAACTTCTCTAGGCTTTTATGATATGAATGAAATTGTATATGTATCTTATTGGAAGTCTCACTGAAACAAATTCATCAAGATTACGTCAAGATATTATTGCACTTCCCAGTTATGTATACTGCCTCAGCATAAATATGAGCAGTTCTCACATGAATTATTGATCAGAGCTACAACATGTCTTTTTTGTCCCTGTCCTTGTTTCCTAGAAGTTAACAGATTTAGAATGACTGTAAGAGACTGGAGCAAACCATGACCAAAAAATCTTGACAGATCTTCAACAGAGTGCCAAAACTTTCTGTGATCTTATGGAAGAAGATTAAATGTAAAAGTTACTGGACTCAAGGAACAGGACATTTTAGTATAGTAAATGAAATTCAGCACCTGATCACTTGCCTGGTGAATATTGAAACACAAAACTATTGGCACCGTATAGAAGAAAGTGAAAAAGCAGTTTGATTCAATATCTGACCTCTCCACTCAGACTTCCCAGTTTTCCTGACAATTGGTAAGGCTACGGTTCAGTTAATGAGACAGTTGAGTTTCTGCACAGTGGAGCATGCAAACATTTTTGCAGACCAGTATAGGTATAACATTATTTTATTTGTGTGAGAAATTTTTGCTTCTGTATATTAAGTGTTCTATGCCATTGGAGCTAAGGTATGGATCAAGACTTTTATACTCTCCTCCACCATCAGTATAAAGGGACAAGATTTTGGTGTTAAAATTTTTTTCCATTAATGGGTGAAATTTGGAGAAGATATCTCGAACCTCAATTTTTTGTTTAAGTATATACAGCCAAGTGTATTTGGTGTATTGATCAACAAAAATACAGTAAAAGCGTTTTTTGTCAATGGAGAGAACAGGTGATGGTCCCCATAAATCATTGAATATTATTTTAAGTGGAGCATCACTGGTTAAGGGCAATTTCTCAAAAGGAAAACGATGAATTTTATATTAGCATAACAGCTGTTATGATATCTTGATGACTTGGTCTTCTGATCTATTGTTATTTTGTGGATAGAGAGTTACAGGATCACACTCGCAAGAGTTAGGCTTGGAGCTCTGATACCATAAAAGCAAAAGACAAAGTATGAATTGAAAGATATTTTGTATTCAATTGAAGAGGTGTATATATACACAAGTGTACAACAGAAAATCTGTAAATATCCTACAATACTGGAGAATCTTTCAAATTAAAATAAATTACAAAATCAGCACAAAATCAGGAACAAAATAACAGTAGATCAGAAGACTAAGTCATCAAGATATCATAACAGTTGTTATGCTAATACTGTACAAGTTATGTTTACAATTGTCATTTCGACCAACAAAATTCAAAATTGCCCGAAGAAGGTAAATATTTTTGTCCTATGATATACTCAAGCTAGAGGTGACATGGATGAAAGTTTCTTCTCTGCAAGGAATTGTCAATCCACCCATTGGATGATTGAATTCGAACTCCTCTTCAGCTATACTCAGCAAACTTTGGAAACTAGGCTGGTTCAGGTACGAAACTGGAACTACAAATCTCTTCATTTCAGTCTTCCCAACATAGACTGCTAAGAAACCTTTTGGAGCTTCCATAGATGATAAAGTTGTTCTTTTTGCAGGCAGTACAGATCGTCTGAGAACTTGCTTAGCAAGACTACCCAACAAACGGGTACCTATGATTTCTTCTCCGTGTTTCAAAAGCTTTATAAAGCTTGTTACTCGAGGGAAGAAAAGCTTAGGAGGACTTGTTTATCAAGGAAAGCCACTAGAAAGAATGTGTTGGTGAGATGGTATGTTAAGTTGTGGTTACACTTGCTGGTATATATAGCCAAACTGCTCTGTAAGCAATCCTCAAAATGTAGTGGTTGGCTAACAATTCTTTTCTGTCCTATAGTCCAGACATGGCTGTTAGATTATCACATATGCTTGTCTTTCAATAGAAGGTACAAACAAAGTATGTCCTACAAGCTGGATTAAGAAGGCCAATAGTGGAAAAGACTAAGCAACTTTGATGACTTACTTGTCCATCTGTACAATCGACATCTACATATGAACTTGGATGGCCTCTCCATTAGCATATGGTTGAATCAATTGCAAGGTATTTCCAGGTAACATTCCAACCACCGGACATGCTTGTAACAAGTAGAATATAGTAGGAAACTGGATTCAACTACATATCATGGCTGTTGAAGGGAAAGAGTTAGTGGACCAAACCATAAACCATAGTAATGGTCAAAATTGAATCACTTTTTGTTTTGCTATTCTATCCAAGACTCTCTCAGTCATAATTCTAATTTAAGTGGAATTTCTCAATTCCTTTTCAGTTGTATCTGCTGCAAATTCGAATTTGAGTAACAAATTCTCTTTATTCCGCCCTTCATACAGCCCCTTCCACAAGCCGTTAGTGAATTAGTGGAACAAATCATAAACATTCCATTTCTCAGTTTTTCACTTCATTTCAACATGCAAACCTGCATCTAACTGATTTGATGCCTTTGTCTAAGTTATATTATCCTTCCCTTGCAGTTCTTTTGGAGATATCCTCAATTATAAAATTGGAATACAGCACTATCCATAGGAACAAAAGCTCAGGTATACCAAAAGCCTGCAATAGATTTGTAGGATGGAAGAAACTGCAAGTCAATACAAGGATACAAGTAATGAAAGTGGCAACAATTGCTATTTGATGGTTGAATTGAATTGCATGGTCATAAGATCTTGATGTGTTTGACAACACCAGAAGAGGACCTCCTTATATTACATTCACATAGCAGCAAATTTACTGAAAGCTAGTGGTTGCTAAAGCTCGCATATAGCTTGACATAGAACCAAAATAAGAATATAATGGAACAAAATTTAATATTCCCTATTCTTGATTTCTCTTTTTCTACTAAATAGCTTCTATTCCTTCAATTTTATTAGAATATCTAAAAAGCTTATATCTGCAATGAGGGTTTGTAACCATACACTTGTGTCTGACAAATTTTAGTCATTCAGGACTGTGTTTTAATTGACTTGTCTCAAGAATGTCCACATTCTAGGACCACTTGGTTATTCATCTATATCAACAATGACATCAAATATCTAATTTTGATTCGTAATCTTCAGCTGGACCTCTGTTGTCTTCTAAGAATAGTTGTGAGGTCAAAGTATATGACAGAAATAATATGTAAGTTTATTAAGTCCAAAGACAATATGATGTGATGCATCATGAGCTATGTCCCAAGCAGACTCCAGGAAATGATTCTCCCAGTAAACATCACATTGGTGTATCTACAGGATATATATACCCGCATACTGGTACACACTCTAACTCACACAGCATCCTAGCAATAGCGAGTACAAGAATCAATTCCTCTAACAAGTCATTATTTGCAATAACAGGAAAGGATGGGATTTGGTTTGCAGGGTGTTCTTGCACATCAACTTGTTCGGTCAGTATTGGCAATTAGCAGAACATCTTTAGATGTACCAAAAGGTTATTTAGCAGTGAAAAATATGTTGGTGAGTATAAAAAGAAGCGACTTTTCGCGCAAGTATCCTACCTGAATCAGCTTGCATTTAAAGATTTGCTGAGCTTGGCTGGAGAGGAGTTTGGAATTGATTGTCGGATGGGTGGTTTGACAAAACACTGCAAAGAAGATATGTTCTTGATGTTATCTCCAGCTGCAGTGGAGTATGAGGAAAAGGCAATACACTAGCCACAGACGCAATTTTGTATCACAGACACTGGAACTGGATAACCAATGTACTTTTTTTTTTAATAGGATCAGATGAAGTTTACCAAATGAGAGAAACGAATTGGATTGTTGCATTCTGCTTTCCATGGTTCCCCTATGTTTATCTATCCATTTGAAGCATTTCTTATCATAATACTGTTTCATTTTCTTCAAAATAGTAGAATAACTGTGCACCAAAAATATTGTTCATAAGATCTCCGCCACTTCCATTAGAACACTCTTAGCAAGCCTAGATATAATGTGACAGACAATGTCTCTGTTTAAAATAGGTAGCTTCCAGCCTGAAATGATTCAAGTGCTCCTACTATTATAATTACTTTCTTTGTGATCTTAACATGTCTGATATGCTTTAAGAAAACAAAAGTTTGGAGCTTTCTTGAGGCTAGCATTATCTCTCTTAACATGGACAAAATGAGTTGTGTGTTCCTGCTTGGATGTCTAGAAATCATTATAGAGCCACATATTGGCTCCAACTGCACCCTATCTGCTTGCAACTTGCATCTCTGAAAGCAGGTGGGTTCTATACAGAGTGGCATTGACACACGATTCATGGGGTCTTCACAAGGCTTTGTCTACCAGTTTCACAATGCTGCTGTTCTTGGCACATATAAGGCATCGAAATTCTTTGTCGGGTAAGTTCTGACCCGCAAGAGAAGGCGCAACATCTGGGAAATTCCTGTTGTGCACAACTGAGAATACGCAACTTATCTTTACCCTTCTGCCACTGTTCACTCTCAGAAGACAAGAGTTCAGGAGTTACTGCTGCAAATTTCTCCAGTTCTATCACAAATTACAAAGTCCAACTAATAAGAAGCCTACTTATACATCTATAACCATCTTTAGGGTTTCTATGATAAGAACAAGAAATCTTTTGTCACTTAGATTAAGTTGAAGTTTCTGACTAGACTAAAAGTTCACTTATCTTTGAAATTTCAGAAGCTCATGATCCAAAATCCAACAGCTTTATGTAAATAAGATCTATTCTAGTCAAATTGAAAGCAACTTCCAAGCAGGTCTCATGGTCACCTTCTCAGTTGTTCAAGTATGTTTCTAATCAAGCTACTATGAAATATAAGAACAATCATGGATTGTCTGCTGAATGTAACCAATCCAACAGCCTTTTGGTTCTGCATCTATTCTCATCATTCCTTATCCGATCTAAAGCTTGTGTTGTCCTCCATAGGCCTAACATTTTATTTGTGGGACATGCAGAGTTTCAACATTAAAAGCCATATGTAGACTAAGACTTCTCTGTCTCCTTTACTTCGTTCTTGTTCAAAGACAATAGCATGTGATGACTTCTCGTGGTTGTCTCAAGCCGACCCATAAGTACTATTTGTGGCCATTGATGACTTTTGGCTTGTGTTATCCTCAGTATATATTGACAGGCTTAGTTTCAGAACCATCACAACCCAAGTCTTGGCATTCTCAACTAGTACATTTTCTTGACCACCAAACCTGTTAACATTCTTTCCATTGATTCACTCACTTAAAGCAATTCAACCAAGTAACAATGGCTATTCGTTTGCCCGTTGTTCTTTCTAAACAAGGCCTCCGCCGATCTTTTTCGGGAAGTAAATCTGCTTCAAGATGTTTAGATGTACCTAAAGGTTTCTTGGCAGTTTATGTTGGGGAAACTGAGAAGAAAAGATTTGTGGTTCCAGTATCCTACTTGAACCAACCTGCATTTCAAGATTTACTCAGCAGAGCTGAAGAGGAGTTTGGTTTTGATCATCCAATTGGTGGTTTGACAATTCCTTGCAGTGAAGAGATATTCATTAATGTCACTTCTAGCTTGAGTAGGTGATGAACATATGGAGAAAACTAACCCCATGCCACAATTTTGTACAATACAAACTGAAAGTTCAACGTAATTTCATTTTCAACCTGCATAAATGTAAAATAGTGATTTTTCCTTATGTTGTTGCTTTTCTTCAAATGTTACTGCAATGTTTCAAAAGATCCAATATTTTGACAGAACGGAATTCTTTCATTTGCAAATCCAAAGATCCTTCGTTTCATTGTCGGAAAGAGGGAATTCCTTCAAATTTTGAGCAATTGCTACCTCCATTCAATTGTGATTAAAATCATTCTTAATTCTCAACTCTGGGTAAACTTGATATTAGATAATACTAGTAATCAACTACTTAGAACAGCCTCACAGTGTTTCTTTTCTCCTTCTTTACTTGAAATGATCTTCCATGTAATTTGATAGCTTCATCCCTTCGTTTCATCTGTGCAAATGGCAATTTGGTTTTTCAATGGAACAGTTCACAAGGAAAACTTTGCTACTTTCTTCTCATAATTTTATCTTCTAGAAGATTAACAAGTCATTTGATTGTTCTGGAATCTGGATTTAGATCTTGGACTTCAACTTGTTCTTCAAAAGATGAGTGTTCAAAAATATAGTGGCATTGTAAAAGCTACAACCTTCAAATGCTGTTGACAGGCATGCCATGATAAGAAAATGTTGCAAACAAAGCTGTCCAGAAAATTAGCTATCTAGAAATTTGTGAAATGTGCAAGCTGTCCGTTTCGCTGGAAATGCAACACCTAGGTTGTTCGGTGACGTTCCAGCACCTTGAGAAAGCATGGTAACCACACATCGGCAAGGAAAATTGCTAGTGAACACTGCCAACAGATAGACTGAAAGCTGAGAAAAACACAACTCAAACACTTAGCACCTTGGTAGCTTTGAACTTTGTCCAAATTTGTATGGAAAAGTTTGGACAATTTAACTATTTTTTGTTGTTATTTAGTAACCAGTTTTAGACAGATTTGCAGGATTCGTGCTGTTGAATATAAAGCAGTCTATCCTAAACTTTGTAAGTACTTGTTGTACATCAATGAAGTCTCATTATATTATATTCCATGGTAGTGTTTACTCTCTCAAAATTTCCTTAACAGAAACGTCCATAAAGTTTAGCTTGATGCAAATTAGTATAGACATAGGACTTACATTTTGCCCAACCTCAACTAGACCCTGTAACAAAAGGGACATGCTCTAACCAAGATCCCACTTTGATGGAAGAAAGCAACATGTCAGGTTTGTATGATGTATCAAATCCATACATCTTAATGGAGTTCTTAAGAAATTTGGTAATAAGGCTTCACATCCTTACCAACAATACCATACTTGATGTCTGGTGCATGTTCTGTTTTCTGCTAACATGATGATAACAATTTATTTCTATACTAAATTAGTTAAGAGTTGGCATTTAGGCCTAGACCCATTCTAGCCCGACTCAAAGTCAATAGAAAAAGTTCGAGTTGATCGAGTCTCCGGCCAAGTCCAGGCTGAAAAACTAGTATTTTTAGTCTCTGGTCAGGCTCTAACTAGGGCTTTACAGCTTGGTCAACCAAGAAAAAAACTGTGTGTAAAGAGCAAAAGTGAAAAGAATTCTATCGTATATTATTCAATCACTCAACAAACGTTTAAATACAATTATGCAGAGCAACCCTGTACATGAAATCCCTAATATCAAGGAGAATAATCAGTATAAAGAAATCTAAACAGCTAAGATGATAAACTACTGCAGATTCTGGTATCTCTACAATTTATTGCAGATTCTGGAATATCTACAATTGAACTACTGCAGATTCTGTGATATCAGTAAAGTTCAATATACACCTTTACTGTGCTGTTTCGTTTAGTCTGAAACCTAACTAAACTTTGGCCTTTGGGGCTTCTCCGCCCCTGATCAAGCTTCAAGCTGACTGTGTCGGGCTCTACTTACCTTGTCGTCATCCATAAAGTTAGTCTCTTACATGGAAGACTCATTTTAGTTTGGCTAATGTGTGGTAACTAAATAGCGAACTCATTCACTACCAAAACTGTCATGGTCAGTTGAGGAGACAGATCCATGTGATGATTCAGCTGTCTTTGTCTCCGAGCAAATCCTAGTAGGAGGTTGCTTTCCTCTGAATCACACGTAAGGTTTTCCACAAAAAATCTATATATACACATATGGATCACTATACAAGCCTGCAACTTCAATTCAAGTACACACATTCACTATCCACAAAACTAATCTCTCCTCTATTCAAGTTCACTGCAGTTTTCTTCATCTTCCTGACGTGTAAAATCATGGCTATTCGTTTTCCAAGAATTCTGAATGCCAAGCACATCCTTCGCAGGTCGAATCTGCTTGGAAACCAATCATCTTCAGTAATTCCCGATGTTCCGAAAGGCTGTTTTGCTGTCTATGTTGGAGAGAATCAAAAGAAGAGGTTCATAGTTCCAATATCATTCTTGAATCAACCTTCATTCCAAGAATTACTTAGAAGGGCTGAGGAAGAATTCGGTTTCGATCATCCCATGGGCGGTCTTACTCTTCCCTGCAGAGAAGACATCTTTGTTAGCATCATCTCAGGCTCAAGTTCAACATAGTCTTTAATCAGTAGAAACAGTTTTGTAAACACATAAGCAACTAACACAACTTATTGTAACTGCCTCACAATTTGTTCATCAATCAAATTGAAGAATAATTTGGTGCAATTTTTTGCTTCCTTTTCCCATTATCAGTTATTACCATAACCTCTTATTTGCATTTTAACTGGATACTCTGCAAGTACAAGAGAAACTATTGAATGAATCAGTAACTTAAACCACAATAGATACATTATGTTGCATGTGTGGAAGGGTGTGAATCATGGCTGTCATATTGCAGACAGTCTCCATACTAGGTTTCAATGAAGTTAGATGTGAAATATCACGTGGGTAGTGAGTATTAGACTTTCATATCAAAAAGAAGAGAAAAGGTGAAAGTTTCTACAAGTCCATGGAAAAGATTACTAATCAACTTTCTAACTAGCTATTTCCAGGCAAGTGATTATCTTAAACTCGAATTGGATATGTTGTGGACCAGTATCCTGATTAGTATCGGCAAATGATGAAGTATTTATCCTATTCAATAGTGAAGGTAATCCTGACTAGTTCATGAAGCTTGCAAAGGGATCATCTTGTTCATGCAAAGCACTAATATCAATGGATTAACCTCTTTGACGTTGATGTGTTGTACTAAACAGGTAAAGATCTTTTCTGATACTCTTCACAGTTTCCATTCATGAACAGTTTCACTTCCATAGCTGGATTATGTTATGTTGCTTCTGAATTCTGCCTCCACTGGAGTCCACGAATAGGCTGTCCCAAAGTGTCCCTAATCAAGAAGGCACTTAATTTTACTTCACACGCTAAATGTCCCCACCATTTACATGAACATTGAGCCCACCTGTCAATTTCCAATCTTTAGCAGGTTCTGAATGGAAGCAAGAATCCTCTGAGTCCTTACATTTTCTGAAGTTGGAAGACAAGACCATGTGATACCCTCATGGAATGTTTCAAGCAGACCATAGCCAAATGATTCTTGACCACTTACTCCAAACTCTAATTAACTCTCGTCAGTCGTCACATAGTTTCATCTATATGTAGAATGCTTGGCGCACAGAATACTCACTCCAAGTCATCACATTCTCAAGCATTTTGCTTTTCCTGCTGCAGAAAACCATCAGAATTTCCATTCTTGTAAACCTTCTTTTACTCTACTTGCACTAAGACAAGATGGCTATTCGCCTTCCTGGAGTTCTTACGAAACAAGGTCTCCGACGATCATTGTCTGGAAACAAATCTGCCTCAAAATGTTTACCTGTGCCTAAAGGTTTCTTAGCTGTTTATGTTGGGGAAGCTGAGAAGAAAAGATTCATAGTTCCAGTTTCATACTTGAACCACTCTTCATTTCAAGATTTGCTCAGTAGAGCTGAAGAGGAATTTGGTTTTGATCATCCAATGGGTGGTTTGACGATTCCCTGTGATGAAGATACTTTCCTTGATGTCACTTCTAGCTTGAGAAGATCATAAGAGATTGAAACTAGCCCCACAAGGCAATTTTTTAGAGCTAGAACTGCCAGTTCATTGTACATACTTTGACATCAATACTAAATGAAAATTGTTCGTTTGCTTAAATTTTTGCTCCTCTTCTAACGCACACACTGAAGTTGATCGTTAGAGCTTTACATTATCTTTTATGTATCTGTTACTCACAATCAATCAGTTGACCATGTGAATATCATAAACAGAATCATGCTACCCCTTATCTGATGGTTGATTTCAGATAAGCAGGCAATTAACTGAGTAATTTCCTCTTCAACTTCATCACTGAAACTAGCTATTTATTTATGGAGAAGAACAGTTGAGGCAGGTATTTTGAAGCCTTCTTTAAACCAAATTCCAGTGTTAGATCTTCCCATGAGATGAATTCTCTCTGCAATTTAGAGAAAGATGGAGGATGTCTCATTTTGACAATTCAAGAGATATCTGCACAAATGTTGATTACTATTTGTCAGAAAATGAACTCTGAAATAAAAAAAGAGAGAGATCCTACCTTTAATGTACAAACTCTAACAGAAGAAATAAATCTCAAATCTTGATAGAAGAACTGTAGAATGGAACTGTTTACATTCCCTACTTCTCCTATGAATAGGGTAATTCAATCTCAAGTTAGTCCTTTTTCATAGTTTTATCTTGCAGTTTCCTTGGAACAATGAATTCCATGTTCCACCAACCATCTAATAACAGGTCTTCAAAACTTGCAAGTCAGTAAATAATTATTCAATCTTGTTTAGACAAAACACTGAAGTTTAGTTGTATAAGATCATAACTTATAAGACAACGAGGGTGGACCAAGTGGTCCAGATCCCTCCCTTAAGACTCTCCTCTAGGGGAGGTCTTGAGTTCGAGTCACCTCAAAGGAGGAGAAATAGGCATTTTCTATTGATGATCCTCTAGCCCCCTGGGCATAGCTCTCTGATCGGATCAATTACGGACGCCTCGCTTCCAGCGGCAGACTCCTTGTGTGCAGAGGTATACAGGCTACGTAGGAACCTGAGGGATCTTGAAGTTCCAGATTTACATCCTCTAGGCTCTTGGGGTGGGGTCGTAGGGGCTTAGGATTAGTCCGGCGAAGCTGGAATACCTAATGTAATAAAAAAAAAAAAGATAAAGAAGACTTTGAAAAATAAGTAGATGGTAGGGTAAGGGTTCATAAATGTGACTTTTCAATCAGCATGTTTGACCATATTCCAGCACGAATTGTCAAGAGAAGTTGGTTTTTCCATATTCTTCCATTGGCTGATATGCATGTGATGTGCAATTAAGTTTGTTTTAATCAATAAAAAATAAAAATAAATAACTAATGTAAATCAACTTATAAAAGTATTTTTATTCTGATTTATTTTATATGTGTGAGAAGGCTTGTAACCATTCTTAATTTAGGTTGAAACTTATGCTTTTTGTTGTTTGTTTACAAGAAAGTTTAGACTAAAATTTTAAATAAAGCTTAGTAAGTATGAAATTTATAACCTTTTAGTTTCTTTTTTAGCTTTTGTAAACTAACTACTAAAATATAAGTTTGCTCCCTTTAAAATTCCTTATAACGGCGATCGGACAAAATTGGATTGATGTTAACATATTAAATTTAATTTAATTTAAATTTAATCCAAAATACTCTTATAAATACAAGCAACTCTATTTTTTTTGCGCTTTTAATATATTAATTTAGATTTATTCAGGCTAAATTTAAAATTTAGGTATAAAAATTTTAAATTGATAAAAAATTAAGTTTATTTTTATAAAATATGTCTAAAATATAAATAGGCTCAGGTTTAAATTTTTTT
>JANIHZ010000209.1:74115664-74125907 GCA_027478365.1 Erythroxylum rufum | reverse complement strand
CTCTTTAGTGATCTTCCCAAATTACCCTTGTGCATTCTTACAACTTTTAATTAAGTCAAACCATAAAATCAATCCGAATAACATAGACATAATAATTAACTCTGAAAATAAATTCATCAAACCTCATAATTTATTTCAATCATGCTTAATTCAGAATCCAACCAAAATAATTTATCATTCAAAACCTAATTTGAAATCATGCTAAATTCATCAAGAAAATTTCCAGGGTCCAATAAGTAACATCTTCTCTTGAAAACTCTTTCTAATAGTGTTGTATTATTTCGTGTTAGAGAGATAAGATGACTGTGAAAAAAGAAATGATATGCATTTCATCATGTCAAATGTGACTGAACTTTATCAAGTAGATTAAAAAATGATGAGGTTACATATATATAATTGACATGTAGCATTTGGCAGAAAAATAAAAAATTTTAGTCGCATGTAGGAATTGCTGACTTGAACAGATCAAACTAACTCATGATTTGCGCGAAGATGTGAGAATTCCATCTTTTAATCTCTAAATGCCTCCACATTTGGGAGAAACATGATCCTCAAACCAAAAAGTAGTATCAAAGGTTGTTTACATATGTAGTCTTCATGAGGGAATAGCTTTAAGAGCATCTTTCACATAAGGATACCTGAATAAAAAACCCAGCTCCTTGGCTCTAGTTGGATGCACCTTTTGTTCTTCCAAAACTTGCACAATGCTTTAGAATGAGTTCCAAGTGACATGTTATAATGCAAGAATAAGAGTTGAAATAGATGTAGTTCAACTGTTGAAATAGATGTAGTTCAACTATTCTTACCACAAAAGCAACATCTCGAAAGGTTGCTTTAATAGCAAAATCAAGTACAAGCAGCCATGAGGGTCAGCCCATGACATTTCCTAAGTGGTTACACATCTCAGAGAGTTGAATAGGGTTTGGAGCAATTCCATTGATAACTCTTAATATTGTAGGTCACAACAATTGAAGTTAAATAGTTATGAACGTTCACTGTGCGAACAGGAGAAGAAGATGAACAGTGAATTCATCAAAGAGAAGAAGAAACGGTGCTTTTTTTTTATAATTATAGGAACCACTTCTATTTTAAAATAAAAATGGAAAATTGGTAAGAGTGAGTCTTACTAATATGTAAACTTAAAAAAATCATGTAAAAAAATGCCACATGGCATTTAACTGATGGAGGCTAAACTCCATCAGGTTTTTCGCCCAAGTAAGGTTTGTTTTGAATGTTTTGTAAACGTTAGGGTTTAACTTGAATGCTCTGAAATGTTGTCATTCAACTTAAATTTTGGTGTAAATATTAGGCCTTTTGGCTATGAAAATTTCCAATTCCTTGAATCTTTGGTCATGTAGGATAATAATGTGGAATGGACCAATACAAAAAATAGAAAAATATGTTCACCGGGGGGTTTTTTTTTTCTGATGGAGGCTTAATGAAAATAGTTAGTTAGGGTTATTTTTATATGTTTACAAAAATCATAGGATCCTTTTTTGAACAAGTTGAAATGATAAGGTTTAATTTAAATTTTGATATAAACATTTGGGTCCTTGTTGACCATTTTGCCCATCTTGCATCAATCTTCAGTTCCCTACTTTATAATCTGATTGTTCCATCCTTTCTTCTTTAACTCCCTATTAAGTTGTATTAATGCTCTCTAGTAATTTAAGTTTGTAAGCTACTGGATCAATAAATTGTAAAATTTTAAATGTTCAAAAATAAAGAAAGTTTATAATTCTCCTTATACTACAAACTAAGATGACCATAAGGGTGTAACTTAAGACGAACCCATTCATCCATTGCAAAAAAAAAAAGATCATACTATTTTTGGTTTGTCCATTGGTTTATACAATTCTAAACACATGTAGTATGAGATTTGATTAACTGAATAGTAGTCTCTATATCTTTAACATTTGATCCACCATCAACATTTTAGAATCACTAGCCTAATAAGGAATATAAATTGGAGGAGTAAAATCCTAAAGACAATAACTTATTACATTATTGAAAACACCTATTTGTTATACAAAGTTTGATTAAACACCTCTAATTGACTTGTTTGAGAATGATAAGTAGAGGACAAAGCTAATAAAACACTATGAATTTTAAAGAAATCTTGCCAAAAATTGCTAAAAAAAGAGATCTTTGTCACTAATAATAATGATACGTATTATGTACAATTTGTAAACAGAACCAAAATAATCCAAAACTTACCAAACAATCCCTTACATGCATTTCCAGAAATTCAAGCAAACAAACAATACAATCCATTAGGAGTTATTTTACAAACAAAACATAATATACATCATACATATTGAACTTGTCAAAATATATACCATAAATCCAATTATGACCTGTGCTATAGTTATTACAAACCATACACACATAAAATACAAATTCCAATATGTCTCATTACATTAAATTCAACTAAAAAACAAACTGAACTTTTCCAGAACAAAACACAATCTTCTTGGCCGTTGCGGTTGTCTTTGTCCTAGTTTTTAAACCTTCATATCAGAACCTATAAGAAGGCAAAACCACCATGCTAATCATAAAGCTTAGTGAGGAATAACTAAATAGGATACATAATGGCGACTGTTTCTAACAGTTGTCTAACATTCATATGTTCATAATCTAATCATATCATAAGTAGTCTTTAGTTATTCATATTCAAGAGTAACCCAAACATTGTGTGTCTCAAAACATTTTATAATTCATCAGTATAAAACAAAACATATAAATATCAAAACAGAATGTCATTGCTTTAGAACAGAATTCACAAGTCTCAAAACAGAACATAATTATTATGTGAAAACAGATCAGAACTTGTATCAGATCGGAATTCATCTTGTATAAGATTCGAATTTATCTTATTTCAGATCAAAACTTGTTTATAACAGAATCGAACATGTATCAAAATACAAACTAGGTTAGTCTGGTAATCCTTTTTACAGAAGTGGGTAACGGGACTAAAATAGAAGATACCATGATTGGTATCACAGAATTAGAGAGACTTATGTCTCAATATCAGAAGACACTATTGTGTTAAATATTAGGAGATACTGAAGTTTCGATATTAGGAGACATCGAAGTGTCAATATCAGGAGACACCTTAGTGTGACAGGAGTAGCTGCAGATCCTTCTAGGCATGCCTACTTACCTACGACTAGGACTTAACAATTTTAAAACAATCCATTTCAGATTTTAGAATCACAAGCAAATAATGTAGTGTATAACATATGTCTTTATTTCATTTTTTCTCAAATTGAACATATTCACCCCCTTTTGATCAAACTCAATATGCCTTATAAACATAAGCATTTGCATCAATATATCAATGAAACATTAAGTCATTACAAATTATATAACATCATAGAAATTCCCAATTCATAAATATCCATATCCAATTCACATCACATAAAACCCTTGGAACACATTTGTATTCTTAGGAACACGTTCATCTTGAACATACCATACATTTTAACATTAGATACATTACTAATAAATCAAACATCCTTTAAGTTATTACCTCAATTAATAGTCTATAACTAGATTAACTTTTACTCAATTAATCTAACATCATATAGGTTCATTTTCAACCTCAATTAAGTTCAATTAAACCATTACTAAGTGCCCTAACCTTATATATGTCAACAATTGCACAAAACCAAGTTTTTCACCTTCCTAACCCTTTTCTATGATCGTGGGAGGTTCACTCACCTATAACCTTCAAACTGCTTCCAAAACTTAACTCCTTCATACACCTTTAACATTCCTTCACCACAGTTCATCAATTCTACTTCATTTCCACCTTATTCATGCCTCAATTCAACATCAAACTCATGTTCGAAATGAATTCAAAAATCATTCATTAAGTAACTTACAAATCAATATCTTCCACACATCAAAACCAAATCAGAAGTTATCATATAAGGATCAGTTTTCCAGCATTCATTTATCATCATCTTAACACATATTCTATTCAATTAAAGTATCGAACATTTCATATTATAACATGAAATCAAGTTTAGAATTCCCTTACCTAGTTACCTTCAAGTTCCTTCTTCAAAGAACTAACCAAATCTGCCCTTTATATAACCAATACACTTCCAAAATCTAGGTAGGTGTAGGATGATCTTAACACCCAAAAGACATCAACATAAAAGATAGCTTGAGGTAGCTTCTTGATGCAGTATATGGCAAGGATTTTACTGTGATAGCACATCAAAATTGAAGTAAAATTCAGAGCAAGGAGAGGGGATGATTTTAGTGGTGAATGAGCAAAGAGAAGGATGAGTTACAGCAAAAATTAGGTAATGCATAAGGCCATGCCATGTGTAAGATGAGTGTCCTTACTTTAGGGACATTTATCACACAATGACACAAAACACATGTCCTTTAATGGAATAACCCACATGTCACATATAGAAATGAGCCACTTGTCCTCCATTTAAGCTACCAAATGTCACAATTCTATTAGGTCATTTTTCACTAAACCAATGATGCCCAATTTCATTCAATGTATAGGCTTGGTCATACTAATTTTCATGCACCAACTTGTCTTGCCACTTGACAATTTTCCTAGTCCAAACATATTTTCATACATCAATTTTCTAATGGTATCAATTAATTTCAAATCATTAAGTATGATCCATTAAACTAAAATTCAAATCATAGACAATTATCAATCATATCACAATTTTTAACACCTATCATACATGTACTTTCATGAACATGTAACATTCTAACTAAGGTACAATTTGGGGCTTTACAATATGATCGTGTAAGACACAGTAGCTTCATTTCTTGCATTCTTTGTCACATTTTCACCTAACTCATCTCCTTATTAATTCCACCAAGGAAAATAAGATGAAACATTGATAAAATGACACCAAGGATATGTTTTTAGCTCATTCTGGTTCTTGTTCCTCCAACATGTACCTAAAAAAAAATGAACTAAAATAAGTATCTGAAGCATAAAATAATATAGCATTAATCACTAAGCATTAGGGAGTAAACATATAGTCAATCAAGCACTTATAAATTTTCCCTACACTTAACTTTTGACCATCCTTAACTAAAACTAAAAATCAAAATTAAAAGCCAAAATGCTTCCTCTTTAACCATATTTCCTAAGAACAGACAATCATAAGAAAATAATAATAACTTTCAAAATTATGATAAGAATTGGACATTCAATGTTTTTACTCTTGATCAATCAATAACCATTCCCTTCAAAAAATGAGCAATCTAGGGATAGACTTGACAAGTTGTGTTTAAAAAATATAATAAATATACATGTAAATTCAAACACCTTTCATGATCAAGACATTCCATGACTTTGCATATCATTTCATTTCTCCACCACTAAAGATTTATATGCATGATCATGAATCAAAGGACATTTTAAGGTTATAATGGGGCCAAAGGTTAAGGTGTGAAATGTTTGGGTCATATAGTTCAAAAGCTATCAAAACTAGTGAAGTAGGAAAAACACTTAATGAAGCATCACATGCAAAAATCAACATCCATTCAAAAATTGGGTACCATCAATAATGATGAATGCAAAAACTCTATTTCACAAATTAAATTTAAGCCTTTATATGACAAACCACATGAAACACAAGGAATTTGAAGGAATTATGCATAAAACCATGATGAATAATACATTATAACTATAAAGAGTGATGTTTCATAAAAACTTCTCCTTTTTTTACATCATAATAATTCACCCATATATTGTTTTTTTTAAAGTCCTGTATCCATGCTCTACATCTTCTCTTTTGATATTCCACCTCTTCCAACATCAAAATCACTTGATCACCATGAATCTTTCCAACCTCTAGCTCCTTACACTTTTTATAATCATTTTTCCTTCATTTCTGGAACTCTGATTGCTCACAAATAACTCCTCCACTTGTGCCTTCTTTTATCATTTTGTGCCTCGACATTGCCCTCTTTCTAACCTACTCTCCTTCTCTCTATTATTGTTTCTTTTCTATATTCTCTATTCTTGTTACTAGAGACTCTTGGTTCTGGTGTTGATTACTATCACTCAGCTTCATCTTTCTTACAAAACTTTTATATATTGTGTTTTGATATTATCTGCTAGACTAATGGATGCTTTTAATGGTTTTCCACCTCTTGCTCTAAATTCTTAAACATCAGTTACTCTAAACTAGCCTGTAACTCAACCTTCACCTCAACCACATCTTGATATTCCCAACTCTTTAAATATCAGGAAAATTAGGGTGCAAATGGCTAGCGACAATAAACTTGATGTCATATTTAACTACTTTGGTCGTAGTAGAATTGATGAGTAGCCCATAGTATGTCCACTTATTGAAATTTTAATGGTTGGTTTATAGAAATGGTGCACAACTTTGATAGGCTACTTTCTTAATAAGAGAGTAGCATTTCATGTAATGAAGCATGAGCATATACTAAGTGGAAACAACACGGTTCAATATATATTTTGTTCAATAATAACGATCCATTTTTCTTTAAATTTTCATACAAAGAAGCTGCAACCTAGGTGCTAGAAGCATGGCCATGTCATGTTCAAAACAAGCTATAACTGCTTTAGATATGGAGACCAGGGCTAAACATTGAATGAATTAAGCAGGAGAATATACTTAGCCATACATAGAAAACCAATGGATTGAGTTATCTTGCAAGCTATATTAACAAGCCAATATATATGGATCATGTGATAGTTGAGGTCTCTAGGATTAACGTTGCACATTTTTTTGTGCTAGTAAGCTTAATGACTCATTTTCTTGAAGTAATTCCTATTGTAAGATTGAATGAACAACTTGAGACCATAGAGAATAGCCTAAAAGTAACCGATACGTGGAAGCATAATATTGAGAAACAAAGAATAAATGGATTCGAATTGGAAGGGAGTTCAAGACAGGTTTATCTAAAGAATTGATTGAGATTGAATATCTTAACTAAACCAGCGAAACAAATCATAAAGTGGAGAAAACTCAAAAACAACTCTGCAAATGAAAAAGGGGGAAATGAGTTAATAATACATGATGAAGTGGTAGAACAGAGAACTTAATTAATTGATGTAAACATAGATGAAGGAAATTATGTCACCCTAATGTTGGAAAAATTTGAAAAACAGGTTAGTAGTAAAGGGACAAAAGCAATGCTTGAAGGCATTATCCCTAAGAAAGAATTTGAGATAGTGGTGAGAAGGAAATCGAGTAAGAAGAAAAGATAACCTACTCAAATCAACAAGACATGAAGATTGTTGCATGGCATATTGTTGATATTTTTCTTTAAATCAACAATAAACTACCACAAGTGCACGACATAGCTTTAGCTAGCATAGGAAAGTATGGGTCGATCCTGCTAAAAATCATTAAAAATTGAATCTTTTATCATACAATTATATTATTTATTATTGGTCCATATAAATCCCTATCTTATGTTAATAACTCTTTTGAGACTAGTAACAACTGATCCATCAGTTGATTAATAGAAATCTTTCTAGTTAAAACCCTTAGGATTGCATTATTTATTTATAAATTTCGCTATTAGGTTTGACTGTAATCTAGAGGATTTATGTTGACCTTTGTCTAAGTTTACAGTCACCTCCTGTCAATTATGGCAGATTTATTCATACAAAAGGACTTCTAAATCTCAATCATATGAAAACAAATCATGCACTAATATTTCATATATATTAGAACAAGAATAAAAGCACATAATTAAATCGCAGTAGATCAATCAATATAATTGCATTAAAGAAAAGATTAAAATATATTGTTATCCCAAACTAAGGTTCATTATACCTATACACTAATCCCATTTAGTTGCTAATCATAGAAAACAAAATCAAAGATAAACATGGGTGAAAAGTAATAGAAACAAAGAGTTCATATTTTTAAATCTCACTTTCTCATCTATTGAATCTTCGTGCAAGTTTGGGTTAGATGTAACCTTCTATCTGATTTGTACTAATGTTAGCTTAGTATTTTCCTCTTCCCTTGTTCAAAATTGTCACCTCTATAGATGTTTCACATTTTAGATCTGCTGTAAAATTTGGTTGTCCCCTTTTTTGCCTTCAATCACATTCTTTTATAGTAAAAATTAGGTTTACTAGAAATACACGTCTATATGATTTGTAGCTCAAAAAACCCATAAAATCGTGACTTTACATGTTCACAGAGACCTACATGATCACAGACACGACCGTGTGTCTACAATTTGATTTAAATCTCCGTTTTATGTGATTTCATCCGAATTTGTCTCTTTTTGGTCCATAAAGGCAATTATGACATATAAATGCACTTAGAGGGAACTAAGTACCAAACATATAACAAAACCATAAACTATCAAGCAAAGTACATAGATATGAGTATACAATTATAGTCAAATTAGCATTTATAAAGCATCCCCACACTAAAGCTTTTGCTTGTCCTCAAGCAAATGATAATCTAAATTATCAACTTTATAAACATTTATTCCTCTTAAACCTCAACCTATCCATCTATATTTTAAAGCATCAAATCTTATTGATCCAATAAACATACAATTAGAGTCAAGTTATCCTAAAACTAACTTCACAAGTCAATATCACTAGTAATCAAATCAATAATCTTTTCAAAATAAAAAACATTAATCTTTACACCCTCACCAAGGTTTTGTTGATTGCAAAACCAATTACTTGTTTTACACTAAAAATCGCAAGTATACGGGTTGTTAGTTGTAGTAAAAAGCAGATATCGTCCCATAGAGATTGTGCTTAAGCACCACCTAATTCAAGTTGTGCTTTGTTTAAGACTTAAATTTGAATAATAACTAAAAAGTAAACTAAATCAAAACAAACTAGCAATAATCGAATAATGTAATAATGGAAATCCATAAAGAGAATTAATCAAGCTATAAGAGAGGGGATTTTACCTATCATTAATGCTAATCTAGCTTTTTATGTGTTTATGGGGTGTAGGTTCTAGATGATCGTAAGGTTGATTACTCTCTCTCAAGTTATAATCATTCCCTAAATTGTAAACCCTAATCGAATTATGGACTTGCAATCTCTTAATTCAAAAATTACCCACAATTCTAATTAGTTCTAAAGCTCTCTAATAAACAATCAGGTCTTGCACGAGATCTCTCTCTATGAAATTACCGATTAGATTGATTAATTGGTCAATTAGATCGTCTAACTCTCGTTAATTCAATTTAATCATTTTTATCTGGCTCACCCTCTCGGTTTATTACCAAAATATGCAAATACATCAATCAATCACAACACCCAACTCAAGTAAATACAAATCATTAGATTAACATTAAAGATAAGCAAAATTCGAAAGGTAAAGTTAGAACATCATGAGCAACTCAAAATCTATATCCATATAACCCATCTCGATCTTACACATTAAATGAATAAAAAGGTAAATGGGGAGGAAATGAAACTTAGGTTGGATGACTCGGGAGAGAAGCGGCATTGGGAGATCACCTTTTCCAGGAAGCTTCGGCATCGAAACCCTCTTCTTCTTCTCTCTCTCTTTTGGGTTTCCAAATGAAGGTAGAATCTGGGCTCATTTCTAGGGTTCCATCTTAGTCTTTACCAATTAGCATAACCCTAGTGTCTTTCTGAAATCCGAAATGTCTGAAACGTCCCTCGAAAACTCAAATCTAAAAGTGACTCTGGGTTTGTCTGCACACAGGCCACGATCGTGGCCCTTGGTGCATGATCGTGGCTGTTTTACCTACTCTCTATCATGATCGTGGTAGATTCCCCACTATCGTGGCCCTATGATTGAGCTTCTGTCATGATCGAGGCCTAATATTGGTGCTTCTGTCACGATCGTGGCAACTCTCCAATGATTGTGGCCATGTGTTTTAGTCTGGTTCTCCTTCGAAACTCTTCTGAATGTCTTAAAACACTAACAAACTCATCACGACACCTCATATATATAAAATTGAAGCTCAAAAACAAGTTTTCACCTAAAGAACACTTAAATTTTTTTTATAAACTAATACAAATCTTAAGCTAAACATAAACTAAACTGTCAACTTAACCACTAAACACATATCAAATTACCTATAAAAATACAATGTGATTTTGTAAGCTAATGGGGTTTGTGGGTTTTAAAATTGGGTGATTTCAAGAAATGATAGATTAAAGGCTCAATGGGGCTAGCAAGGGATAATAAAAGGGTAGGTCATTTAAGCCAAAGGTTAAAGCAAGAAGGCCTTAATCATTTCTATCTAGCATGCA
>JANIHZ010000209.1:74066793-74079158 GCA_027478365.1 Erythroxylum rufum | reverse complement strand
ATATCAGTTGAATCTTTTAAACTTTAAACTTTTTATTTTATTATTTTAACTTGTCCAATTTTTAATACATATAACTTAGTTAAAAAAAAAATATTTTCCTTATTTTATTATCCCCGATTAAAATCCACAATACTTAATCCAGAATCTCATTTTACTTTTTATCCTAACATTTTTTTTGGCCCACCTCAAAGTAGTGGCTTTACCACATTCCGTGCCCGGCACAGCACTTCAAGGCGCGTGGGTAATTTGTTGTTTTCGGTCCACCACCAGTAACACTTGAACAGATCACAAAGATCCACACCTGAGCCACGACAGGTCCACTCGCCCACTCTACACTCTCAACTGGTGTACTCGCCCCGACAAAGCAACTTACACGCACGTCTAAAAACTCCCTTAATTTTAAATTCTTATTTAATGTTTTCTATTATTTATTGTTTCCCACGTGTCTATAATTCTGGGCGAGTAAGCATATTTAGTGTACACTCGCGTTTACACAATGTGAACCAGAACTGCTCCATTTCCTTTTTTCTTTTCTTCTGTCTCTAATTTCTTAATACGCACAGAACAGGTCCAACCGTCCAACCGTGTCTCCTTTTACTCTCCCTCTCTCTCTAGCTTCTTTTTCTTCCATGTATGAAATTTCCGAAGCTTCGATCTTTCTTCTTCTTCTTTAATTATTTTTCTTTATCTTTTTGTTTTCTCGATACCCATTTGGGTTCTCTGCGAAATTCTGGAGCCTTTTTGACTTGAAAGTGATCGAGTTTAGCTAATGGGGATGAAGCGGTGGCACGAGTAAGTAATGGAAACCGTTTATTGAATAGGGTTGAAGAGTGGAGTAGCTAGAGGTTAAGAGAGGAAGTGAAATGCGTACGCTTTGCGACGCGTGCGAGAGCGCCGCCGCTATCCTCTTCTGCGCCGCCGACGAGGCTGCTCTTTGTCGTTCATGTGATGAGAAGGTTCTGCTCCTTCAACTTGATGCATCTTTTTCTGATCACTTTGAGTTTGAAACTTAGTTTGAAAGATTTAAGGGATAAAACAAGGTTTATGCGCTGCTCAAAGCCGGAGTATTTGTATTTGAAACAAAGCTTTTTGGATTGACTTCATATGGAGTTTCTCTGTTTTTCTTTTTATTTTTTATCCTAACTTGATTTATATATACTCTATGGTGAGTTTAAATTACTTAGTTCTTCATGTAAGTGTTGTCATTTAGATGGCACGACCGAACTAATATAAGTTTTATCCACGTTGAAGCAATGGATGGATTTTATGTGAAGCTTGTTAAAACTACTTCATTCCTTTCTTCCTCGTTACTTTGTGCAAGTCCGTGTCTGTGTATATGCAAAAGACTAGGTTTTCGGTAAACTATGGTGATCGGATTAGAGCTAACATGATTATTTGTGTTAAGAGTTTTTTAGTAAATCTGTTGCTTGGAGCTATCAAGTTGAATTTGGATATAGTTATGATCAAGTTGAGTAACTTATGGTCTTTATTCTAAGTACCGGAACTCATTTCTGGGTCTTCTCTTGATATATAATGTAAGTAGAATGGTCTAAAATTCAAATCAGTGAGTGCGAAAGTTGTGACTTAACGACTCATATGAATATGGTTTGGCAACTATGAAGTAGACATCAGGTGATCACTTTATGATTGTCTTGCTTGTGTAAGCTTCTTGTTTTCCTTCAGCAATTGCCTACTATTATGATTCTCATAGTGGCATTTTGAAGAGGTACTTACATTTTTGTTTAGGTTCATATGTGTAACAAACTTGCCAGTCGACATGTACGGGTTGGGCTTGCCGATCCAAGTGATGTTCCTCGATGTGACATATGTGAAAATGCACCTGGTATTATGATTTCTGCCTCTTTCTTCTTCTTCTTCTTCTTCTTCTTCTTCTTCTTTCTGGTTTGCTTTTACTGGTGATATTCATTGTTTGAGTTCTGTACCAAAAGATTGAGGGCTTTTGCTTTGCTTGAAAATGCATGTAGCTTTCTTTTACTGTGGGGTAGATGGTAGTTCCCTCTGCCTTCAATGTGATATGATTGTGCATGTTGGTGGTAAAAGAACCCATGTGAGGTACCTCCTATTCAGGCAGAGAGTTGAGGTTTGTGTCTCTGCATTGTAATGATTGGATTTTATATCGTTTCAATGAGAAGGTTCCTGAAATCGATGTGCTTTGCCCATTATTCTAACTAGTTTCCAGGGGATAAACCTGGACGCCTTGAGGAACTAGGACAACAAAATCTTGATCAAAATGAAATGAGGACGGTCCAAAACCAACCACCTAAAATTTCAACGAGGGAAAACCAGCAAAATCATAGGGTGAATTATAATGATGGTGATAGCAAGATGGACAGTATATTGATTGATCTTAATACTCGACCTCACCGGATACATGGGCAAAATTCAACTACCCAGGTATCTTCTTTTCCAGCATAGGTCTCAATGCCCAGATCATAACATTTCAAGTATCAGGATTTAACATATTTCTTGATATAGTACCCAAACGGTAGTTGTGAGAGTATATGTGCAACATCTGAGAGTTAAAAGAACAGATATTTTATGGTTAGCACAACATAAGAACATTCTCCTGTTTATCAAAATATTTCACTTGTATGCATGATCTGATACAATCCACTCTGATAAATGATAATGCTTGAAAGATTTATATTAACGAACAGGGTATGGACATAACAAGTGGTACTAATCATGAATCAGCTATTGTGGTTCCAGTTATATCCTTCAAAAAAGAGCCTGAAAAGTAAGCAAGGTAAGTGAAACTACATATCTATATTTTGCAAATTTGTTCGACCTTGATTTTCATCTATTTTGTTCTTCAAAGAGGAGCTTAGCTCACTGCAACGTTTTATGAATTCCTTAAGTACTGGATATATAAATTATTCATCACGCTGGTGTCACACAACAAGCTTACTCTGTAATTATGTTATAAAAAGAATTTGGTGCCCATATGGTATGGTTGTTAACCTCATGCAGATGGGGATAGAGGATGGGTTATGTTTTCACATTCTGTTCGATACAATTCTAATCTACCTTGTTTCATTTTAAAACTGATCTATAGTGTATGGAAGTCATAGTTTTACAATAAGTCTATTCTTTTTCTATGTATATAAATTCTGTTGTTAGCTAGTGCATACAGTTCAAGATGGAATACAGACTTTGATTTCAGTTAAATGTTTGCGGAGTAATCATTTTCCATTGTATTTTGAGCTTCTAAGTACAACTTCATATTATATTTGAGCCCTTTGGGAATATTATCATCGGGATGTTGCATTCTCTTTGGAAGAACATGTCAGAAGCGAAACAAACTGCTCGTCTTGTTGGTAAATTATACTGTTTACTACATGGGGATCTTATGCCTAACCTACTTGGGAAATTCTTTGTTAATTCTTTAGCCTCGTTGAATCATTGAAAATTTGCCAAGTAGAAACTAAGAAGCAACCAGGATTTTGTAGATTTCCATTTCAATCTTCTGACACTGAACTTTTTGTTGAACTTTAACTGCTGTATAACCATTTGACCTCTTCCTCTTGATTTGTGGTTGCAGATGTTTTTGGCTGAAAGTGAGCACATTTAGGACTTGAACCTGCTTTAGACATTCCGATTTCCAGATCATGGTTTAGGCTTAAGATTCCTTGTGAATTTGGTTATATTAGAGTTTTGCCATGTATCAAAAGCATCATTTTTAGTTTTATGTCAAAGAAATAACAGAAACATTATCAGTTCTCGCATTACAGGTTAATCAAAACACTGTCACTAGCTGGTCCTTTTTTGTAATAACAGAAACATTATCTGTTGTCGCATTACAGGTTAATCTAATCCCAGTGGTAAGCACCTGCAATTTCTTGACTTCCATGAAGTTCTTGGTCTATCCTTGTGGGAATCATAAATTCTTCTCCTTTTTCATATGCCAACTAAATTTGGGATTCCACTTCAATAATGGCGATTCGAGGATGATAATGGTGTTCTTGTGAGCCCACCAAGCAACCAAAATTGGCGATTTTTAATGTTCATTCCAGGTTGTTGTACCCTTGAATTGCTATTCTTACATAGTCTGAAACAACTCACAACTCGTACACTCACAGCTCGTTTTGCCACCCCATACTACAGTTCCAAGGTTTTTGGAGCTTCTGTTTTAGCGACCAAAGTTTGTTCCTCAATGCCTGATGCAATGGTTGGCTGTTCTATGTCATTAACGTTGAAAATTCAAGAAATGAATGTCACTGTTGAGCTAGCTATCTATGATTTTTGTTCATTTTTAAAGAATTGTTACCGAGAATTTCAATGATCGAGATCATCAGAAAATTTCGAAGAAGGTAAGTTCAATATTAGGAGTCTAAAGCATCATGTTCATGAAGTATGATGTATCATATTCAAGTACAGACTAACCAATCTCGTTGGGAAGAGTTTTATTAAGTGACTAAAGTACAGCTTACCAAAGAACAAAAATAGTTTCCGATCGAAAGGTTATAAAGCATCAACACATGACGAGAGAAACCAGTCTTCACGTTGGAAACTCCTTGTATCCTCTGCATCTATAGCTTCTTCTTCTTAGTAGACATAGCCCTTGACGAACATTCCTTTCTTGGCCTCTTCTGATTCACCCTCACCGGTGTATTTTCCGAGTTGAGCAAGTGAGTTGGCCTTGGCACGGATGAGTAGTGCCTCCTGAGCTGCCTTCACATTCTCTGGCCTGCCTCCCCATGTCTTGAGGCAAGTGTTCTGCAGAGCTCTGGCATAGGAGAATGAGACATGCCACGCGTTTGGAGCTTGGTTCATGGCATTGAGGTTAAGGGTTGCTTCAACTTCAGATTGCCCACCAGACAAAAACTGCTCCAATGACAGTTTCACAGTGAGTACATAGCCCCACACAGGGATTCAGAAACAGACAATAAACTGTCATAAGTATACTTTAAGCAAGGTCAAAGAGCCCCCATACAGGGATTCAGAAACAGACACTAAACTTTGATAAGTACAATTCAAGTAAGGTCAAATGGAACTTGCCATGATTCCAGGGACAGCTGGTGGGATTCTTCTCTTGAGAAGCTTCAGAGTGTACTCAGCAACCTGTCCAGGGCTGGCCCTTTCCTTGCATTCAGCTCCAGGAGTGACCATGCTAGGCTTGAGGAGGATACCCTCAAACATGACATTGTTCTCAGCTAAGTAGAAGAACACCTCAGCCCAAACCTTCTGTGCTACTTCAAAGGTTCTGTCAATGCCATGCTCACCATCAAGCAAGATTTCAGGCTCCACAATGGGGACCAGACCATTGTCCTACAGAATCCAGGGGACAAAAGTTGTTCAATCAGGCAAATGCCCCTAGATAAGTGATCAAAAGAAAAAGGTATGACTTGTAAGAATCTTTCCATTTTCCAATTCCATCCGATCTGTTTGTTCCTAGAGCTATTTATTTGAATTGCAGACATTCCTACAAATTTAGAAATGAAATATGTACTTGGGAAATGGCTGCATAGCGAGCAAGACCCCAGGCAGCTTCCTTCACAGCCAAAGCAGATGGACCATTGGGAATGCTTACAACTGTACGCCTGGTCAGTTACCAGTAAATTGTGTCAAAACTATGTAGCAATAGCATCTAACTGGGAAAGAGTGAACATGGTCAGCTATGTATTTGATACCATTTGGCAAAGCGGGCACCCTGTTGGTAGTAAGCAGCTGAGCGGGAGGCAAGACCGTCAAGACCTTGACACCAGGACTCGTCATTGGAACCAACTAGAGGCACCAAACCCTGTTGTTCTCATCGTTCAAATCACAAGGTGAGAAATTCTATTCAGCTCAGTCACTTAATTGTCTAGTACATGAATGACCCTGTGTCTGCATATGAATTACCTTGTCGACTTTGATACCAGGGACGATGTTTTGTTCAACAAGAACATCAACCATCTTCTTGCCATCAGTTGTCGATTGGTATAGGGTCTCCTCAAAGAGAATGGCTCCGGAGATGTATTGGCCAAGTCCAGGAGCAGACACAAGAAGGGTACGGTAAGCCTGACGATTACTCTCTGTGTTCTCTAGTCCGATTGAGGCAAGTCGTTTTCCACAGGTAGCATTGGACTCATCCATGGCCAAGATACCACGGCCAGGTGATGCAACAGTTTTCTGCACAATAAACATGAAAACTTGTAACAAATATATCTCATCTCTGCAATCTGAGAAATTCATCTTTTCAGAGAAAATTATCTGATTCATGCACAAGAAGCATGTGACTATAATTAATCTGTTTCTTTATTATCTTCATCTGAATCAATATCACAGATGGTCTAAGGTTGCACCAACTTGGTGGGCAACGGCTGAAAAACGAATGCCTACTTAGCATCTATAGTTGGTATTCCAAATCTTCCATGGAATAGGAAATAGCTAGACCATTATCACTACTTCACTATCTGTTTCTTCATTATCTTCATTTGAATTAATATCAGACATGGTCTAAGGTTGCACCAACTTGGTGGGCAATGACTGAAAACTGAATTCCTATTTAGCAGCTATAGTTGGTATTCCAAATCTGCCATGGAATAGGAAATAGCTAGACCATTGTCACTACTTCACACGCCACAGTTTCATTCCTTAAACTTAGTAGCTAGAGCATAAAAAAAGTTTCCAACTTCAACCTTAAACAGCAAATGAAAGTGATGGAGAAGCAAGTAAAATTACCGCAGTCTTGACAAGCTCATCGGCATAGGAACCAGCACGAACGGTGAAACCAGAGGGTGTGGTAGTGTGGCACCGGACAATGGAGGCTGACGCAGAACGGAGGCTCTGACCCTTGACCCACTCAGACTTGTCAAGGACAGGTGACGACTTGAGGAGTGAAGCTGAGGCCATTTTCTGCTCTTTCTTTCCAAGTTTTAGAGGTTCAGGCAACAAATGCAGAAGATAAAAGAGTGGCCTTACACTAGAATTGGTTTATAGTCTTATCTCCTCTTCCTGTCTTCAGCCTCTTCACCACAAGTAACCGTGCACTCTCTGTATTTATATTTGGACAGTGGTTATCAAAAGATGTCAGATTTGAGGTTGTCGTGAGCTAGCCAATTGAGTTCCGCCATTTGGATGATAGATTGCACACTTGGGATAGTTAGGTGTGGTTGAAATGGATGCTTTTATTCTCACCTTTAAAAAAATGGAATTATGGTGTCATAAAAAGCTTAGATTTTTTACTTGTCGTGTCAACAAGTAGAGACAAATGAATCAAATTCCTGCTCTACAGCTTCCTGTCTAGTGTGTGTTTCTGGACCCAGACAAGTAAAACGTGAGGCTCTGGTCTCCCTTGGTTTTGTTTTTTAGCTTCATTTGATCGACGGTCGTGGTTCAGTACTCTGTGAACCCCACCTCAACGGCTGTATTTGCTTTGCACAGATAGTTATTGGCTGTATTCGAAGGTTTATTCAGATTTTAGTCTTTGCTTAGCTCCAAGTTCTAGTTTCTTCACATGTCCAGAGCCTGATACGACCCTTTCTTTTACAACCTGAACTTGATCTGATCAGATTGAGTCAAATCACATTTGTTCTGACCGAACCGACTTAAGCATAAACTCGACCTGAAACCTAATCATCCGGTTAGGTTTTGCCAATCCTATTTGTAGAACATAAATTTGCTATGAATACCATGAATCTCGGGAAATTGAAGAACAAAGAATCAAATTATTGATGCCAAATTGGAATACTAGTTCATGAGAGTCACTTATACTGGACAGATTTAAGCCAAGTACAGGCACACAAGGGCTCTGAAGCAGCTGTTCTTGGTTCTCACTATTCTCAGACCGAACAAAACATAATATTAGCCCCAATTATTCACATCCCAGTTGAAGATGCGTCCTAGCCCAGATATCCACTTTAAGGAACAGTTCATGGTACAGAATCATCTCTTTGAATATCACGTCTCGCACTACAAACTAAAAGTAGCAAAAGATTCAAGAAAAGAAAGGAAAGATAAACAAGCAATAAGTGGAGGAACTCCTGACATTGCAGCTTAGCCAAAGAAAAATGATAGAAATGAAAGTAAGAAAAGGACAGAGGCTTTTACTGTTCTATAGCTACATGGCAAGATTGAGTTGTGGCAACAATATGTTAGATAGTTTATTAGATAGTTTACAATAGATATGAAGAATTTCAGAAGTGTGTGTTGTTAATGTAAAGAAAGATCAGAAATTCCACTAACTAAACTGTCAACTGACTCTTCTTTCAAATCCTCCCACGCCTCTGAACCAGCAAGAGCCTTCTTCAACTGTTTAATAAGCTCATCTTCTAGCTCATCTTCCTCCTCTGGAATTCCCAAGTCCCAAACCCTAAAGATATCCTTAGTGGAAGGCTCTTCATTTGTTGTCAACCCTACATCAAGTTCGGAATCTTCAGAATCATTTGCTGCCGCACTTTCCTCCTTGTAATTTGGCAAAAAAGGATCTTTTACTGAAGTTTCCGAGAGATGCTCTGGAAGAAGTTGGGAAAACAAAACGCTTGTTCCATTCTCGAACGTAGACCCATCACTTCTTGTTCCTGTTTCTTCAATTGCTGGAATAGATTCATGCTCTATTCCTTCAGATTCAACAAAGTTTGATGACCCTACTTCACCAATAGGAACCGTTCCCATATCATTCCCATCAAGAAAGCTATTAGTTTCAGGAACAGTAGATTTGTGTGATCCCTGCTGCGAAAGAATTTCGATCAAAGCATCTGTGATAGAATTCCAGTCCCCACCTGGAATTTCAGGGTCTTTAACCAAGCAAGAATCAACCCAAGCTAAATCTTCAGTAGAAAGAGGGTCTCCATTCTGGCTAGAAATAGAAGAACCATGAACAAGAGAAGCAATAGAGCCTTCCATCTTCTCACTAACGTACTGACAAAACATTGACACCTGAATCCCCAATTGTACAAAACCAATTTAAACCTACTGCAAATCAAATATAAACCCAACTACACCTGATTTCAAAAGGGTCAACAAGCTAATCACTCAGTTCATAATTAACGGACACACACAGATGCATGTTGTCGCCAGGAGGATTCCTAATTTTTGAAGGGGACAAGAGTGAAAAAGAGAAACAACAAAATTTATGATTACAGACCTAATAACCAATGAAATTTCAGATGGAAAAGAAAATCCTGAATCACTTTGAAAACCGAGTACCAAGTTTCCAACTTTCCATTCAAACATCAAAATTTATGATTACAGACCTAATAACCAATGAAATTTCAAATGGAAAAGAAAACCCAGAATCACTTTGAAATCCTAGTACCAAGTTTCCAACTTTCCATTCAATTACGATTGATAAGACACTAGTTCACTGAACCAACAAAAGTCGGTTGTCTCAAGAGAAAAAGGAGAGAAGAAGCGGAACATTACCGTCGGCCAACTGGACTCGATTAAGATAAATACCAAACTGATATCGAAAAATGGATGGATTTTAGATAGGGTTTTGCCTATTCCCAATTCGATTTGGAGGCAAAAATCATTAAAATTCCGTTGCCGGGAATCGAACCCGGGTCTTTCGGGTGAGAGCCGAATATCCTAACCGACTAGACTACAACGGATATGTGTTTTCGAAGGATAAATACATTATTACATAAAATATAACAAAGTCTTGTTGCGGAATTCTGTTATCAGTTAGTACAGGTCGCTCTGTTTTCCAAACCGCATAATAGGTTTCTTACCATTTTGTTAGTGAACAAACCATTTTAAGTGCTCATTCATGTCGCTCCATCTATCTCATCTGAAAGATTGGTATTAAGTAGGGGTGTTTTCACCTGTGTATCTGAGATCAACCTTCGTATGGTCTCCTTGTTGCTGAGGTCTTGCTGAATAGTGTACTCTATCGGGAGATGCTGCTTTAGCCTATGAAGTCTTGGCTGTGTTTTAGATCGAATATAAAAGAGTAAGAAATGAGAAATACACAAATACCTCATTTTAATATTTATAACTTCAAACGAGCTTTTCAAAATTAAAACGAGCACGAATCTACCGTTGTCTTTACAGAAACTCCTCTCTAGAACACGGGAAAGTCTTTTTATATTTTTCTCAAAACGTAAGCTCTTTTAACAGGTCAGAGAATCCTTATGTCTATGATTGATTATATAAGCAACTGCAGGAGACCTTAACCTTTATATATAGCTTCTATATCGGACTTATTCATCATAAAGCCGATATAAGCCTGGTCTACACTGATTGAGATGTATTTTTCACGCGGACTTCGACCCATTGATTTAGATGATTTATTGGGTCACTTTATTATTTTTATCTGAATCAAATTACGTAACTTAACTGATAAGTTATTAAAAATCAAAAACTGTAATTAATAGTTATCCAATTTTATACAAAATGACAAAATTGTTCAATATTATCCCTTTTAGATAAGCATTAATTGTAATTTTGATTCTCGTTTAAAAACATTTTAAAAACTCAGCTAAACCGCGCTACTAAATTAGTCGACTAAGTATGTTACATAAAGTTGGACAACTGTAGCTGCTTGTGTAAGACTCCTATCTCTAACCATTAGTCAAACTGGAAACTTGTTTCTTTCCCATCTCTCACCTTATGTCTTATATAAGGTCTGATTATCTTCTTTGCCCCTTTTTTGGAATTTTGCCATTCTAAATGTTATCCTTTATTAGACATTCACTCCATACCCCAACCTCCAAAATCTTCCGGTTAACATTATGTGATTGACTACTTGAATCGGTACGAGGAATACCTCTTTGCTTTTTAAGCTTACATATATTAGTCCATTTGATCTTCGCTTTAGTCCTGCCATGCTTATTTCCATTCCACAAGAAACCTCACAAGATCTTATTAATGGCTTTTATTACCATAATTGGTAATACCAAATGTGAGACCAACTTTGCCTCTCGTGAGGGACTTATCTGACTCGAGCGGAAGCTAGTTTGAGTGTGGATGGTTTAAAGGTGTTTTTTTTTATAATTGACCCTCCTAAAACACCTCGTAGGTAGAAAAGGACATAATCAATTAACCGTATACAACCTGCCATAAAAAGGCATTTAGTACTCCAGATCTAAATTTTTCAGCCAATCTTCTCTTTAAGTGGTTTGAATTCTGAATATTTGTGCTTTATGAAGTTTACAGGTATTTCAAGATACGTAAAAGGTAACTGCAGTACCCTTTAGAATGCATTAGCAGACATATATAGTTGACTCTTTTGATTATTTACTTCTTGCCTCGATACATATATGAATGTCTTTAGAGTTGTAACAAGTGATGATTAGTTCTGGAAAATAGAAATAGGTCCTCTGCAAAGTTGAAGTTTAGGATTCCACGTTTTCTGTATTTAAAGTGAAATTTAAGGAAGGAACTCCTTTTTATCACCCTGACCAAAAAGCTTGTTCAGAAACTCTATTGGTATGGAAAATAGAAGAGGCGACATGAATGTAAGAGTATTCCATATTAATTAAATATGAAAATATTAAAGATTTTATAAGTAGTAAGGATTAACTATTCAAATGATTATTTATAGTTATTTTGGTAATGGTTGATTCGAGCTCAATTCTTATTAATAGGCTTTACATTCTACTCATATTAAAATTTTTAATATGATAACAGAGCCGTTGATTTTTTGTCTAGATGTCCAGTCCCAACAGCCTGGCCTGATTGCCACTACATTTTTTCAAGTGATAACTGGATGTCCAGTCTTAGTTGCACTTGATGGATTGTGTTAGAGTATCCATATTGTGAAAATTTTAATGGGTTTATAGGTAGTAAGAGTTAATTATCTAAATGACTAGTTCTAGTCATTTCGACAATGGTTGACTCAAGCTCAATTTTTGTTAATAGACTCTACACTTTACTCTTGTTAAAAAAATATAATATGGTATCAGAGCCAATAATTGTGTGTTTGGATGTTCAGTCCCAACGGCCCAGTCCGGTTACTATTGCGTTTTTTCAAATGGCAACTAAATGTCCAATCTCAGTTACACTTGAGGGGGAGTGTTAGACTATTTCATATTGACTAAACGTAGAAATGTTAAAGAGTTTATAAATAATAAGGGTCAACTATCTAAATGACTAGTTCTATTTATTTCGACTGTAATTGACCCAACTCATTTCTTATTAATGAACTTTATAATCTACATATATTAAAAATTCTAATAATAAGATAACACATTGCAGGCAACTCTAGTTATCCGTTACTTTATTCATAAATTGTTATCCATTCTATATATTTTATTTGATTTTGAAGATATAATTAATACATAACTATCAAAATAATAATTAAATATCAATAATTTCAATCTATTACACATATAACCCTAAGATTAATTCCTATATTAATCTGGTTAATATGAATTTTTAATAAATAAACTGTAATGTTCTAATTTATTATTTAGAAAAAT
>JANIHZ010000209.1:73907240-73927630 GCA_027478365.1 Erythroxylum rufum | reverse complement strand
AATAATTTAAAATCGCTTGAATTTTTAAACTTGAAATTTTTTGTTTTGTAGATTTAATTTTCTATCTCATTTTTTAAACATTCAACGTCAACAATCAGTATAAGTTTAAGTTTTTAAAACAATGTAAAAATCAATAATAAGAATAAATAATTTGTAAAGGATAATTTTTATTATAAATTTTCAAAATATATTTTTTAAAATTAATAATAGAACTTATCTATGAAAAATCGGTATTTTTATCTAAAAAATTAGGTGTTGATTAATCATTTTCCGACTTTGTCCTTTCTGGCCTAGCCCTCGTCCCACTGTTATTCCCGCTCGTTTCATTGCCCTTTGAAAAACTTCCCTGCTTCTCGGGTCCATGTTCTTGTTTAAACCTTAATCTCGGCCCCCTCCTGCGACGTCACGAGGTAGATTTTTATAGCTTTTAAAAGTTGAACAAAAGTTTAAACTTAAAAAAGGCGTTTCGAAAATTCAAAGCCCGTCGTTGTCACTTTCTTTGCTCGTTTATTCATTACAAATTTTAGGAATCAAAATCTCTACGTATCTATCATACTTTCTCCGCAACTTCTTTGTCTTAAAGAAGACGAAACCATCTCTCTCTCTCTCTGTTTCTTCTTCTCTAGAGAGAGCTTCTATAGCTTCAAAGCTTTGAAGCAAATAAAAATGGAAACTGCAATTGGTTTGGCTTTTGAAGAACAAGTCATGAGACCTCGCTAACACATTGTTCTCTTAGTTCTGACGCTTTGACCAGCCAAGTTGATACCTGACTCGCCGAGTCAACTGAAAGAGGCAAAGCTTGACCGAAGTAAACTAACACTGAGCTCCAATCCAATGGCGTCGTCTTCACGTGCGCGGAGCAGCTCGCCGTTCTCGTACCGAAAACCGTCGAGTCCTTACTCGTCGGCGTCGTCGTCATCTTCTTCTTTGACGAACAACAGGCTCACGCGTCGCCCTGGCTCGTCCTCTTCTTCGTCGTACTTCAACTCTGGCGGAGGCGGATTCGGTTCCCGATCCATGACCCCCAGCTGCGGCCGCTCCGATTCATTGTGCACAGGACATGGCGCTTACGGCGGTTGCACGCCGGTTGGGTTCGGCGCAGAGGAGCTTGCCTCTGAATCGATTGATTCTCCGAGGAATGGAGAAAGTATATCGGTGACGATTCGGTTTAGGCCGTTGAGGTATTTTGTTTAGATCTGACTGCAGTGGATCCGATCTATTTTTATGAAAATGGATTGGATTCTTTTTATTGGAGGTAATGTGATTTGGCGCCTGTTTGGTTGCAGCGAGAGGGAGTTCCAGAAAGGAGATGAGATCGCGTGGTACGCGGATGGGGATAAAATTGTCAGGAATGAGTACAATCCAACTACGGCTTATGCATTTGGTATTGTTCACAGATTTTCAACTTCAGTTTTCTGTTTCTAATCGATTAGTATAATAAAATGTGCATGCTGATTAGTGTGCATTGGGCAGATAGAGTATTTGGACCTCATACTTTGACACAAGACGTCTATGAAGTAGCTGCTAAACCAGTCGTCAAAGCTGCTATGGAAGGCGTAAACGGTAACGCAGAGATGCTCCGATCATAAATGTTTCTATGGTTGGATCTGTTGGAGATTTTAATTGAACTCTGTTTATAAATTCAGGAACTGTTTTTGCCTATGGAGTTACTAGTAGTGGAAAGACTCATACTATGCATGTAAGTTTAGCTTGCTGTCACTAGTTATTTCCTTTTCCTTTGGTTTTGTCTTGCTAATTTACTCATCTATTCAGTCTTTGCTATTCTATTTCTATGCGGGATGCTATCATGTATGTCATCCTATAAGTACATATAATGGTTACTTTTCATGGTGAATGTTAATCAACGTAGGACTGTAACTATGTTTGTTAACTTCTCATCCACATTGAGGCCATTTTCTATGGTTTCTCCCACTAATTGCTCTTTCTCTCTGGTAGCTACTGATTAATTATACTGGTGATGGTCAAGACACGGCATTATGTATCCGTATCTTGTTCTTAACTAGGATCAAGTTAATTTACAGCAAGAACACTTTTTTTCTCTGTGTTTGATTTCTGAAAATTTGTTCATAAATTTGAGAATTAGGATTTTCTTGGTTGTTTTCTTCTTCTGTTTGACCTGTGTGTAGTACTATTATATATATATACAGGGAGATCATAATTCACCTGGCATTATACCATTGGCCATAAAGGATGTCTTCAGCATGATCCAAGATGTGAGTACTTTCCTGAAATTTACAACCCAAATTTAACGTGCTCAATATATTCAAAGTATCAGTAGATTATTGATTTTAATTTGTGGAAGCAGAATTGCTTTAACATGTTTCCACAGAAGTAATGCAGTTCTTATACCTATATATGCATGTTTGCTTGTTGTCTTACCAATCCTGAATGACTTAATAATTCCTTTTCCAATTATTCTTTAGCGATCCTGAATTACTTAATTTCATTCTTGCTTCAGACTCCAGGAAGAGAGTTCTTACTGCGTGTTTCCTATATTGAAATCTATAATGAGGTGAGTGGTCCTTCAGACACTTAGTTGGAGCTTAAAACATGTCTCTTAGACTTTTTGTCTTTCCTATGGTTTGCAATTTTGCTCAGTTTGGATTCTGGAATATCTGTAAATATTCATTTGATTTCATTTTATCTTGTCTTCTATCTTCTACATTAAGCATTCATCAATAATCAGTTGAACTGATTTGTTTCTCGTGGTAGAACTGATATAACTTATGTTTCCATGTGAATTTTTGATATCAGGTGATAAATGACTTGCTTGATCCAACTGGACAAAATCTACGTGTTAGAGAGGATGCACAGGTGCTATTAAGAACAGCTATGATTTTTATTTTGCATTTCTTCGTTTATTTCTCAATTCACACCTTTGCTTTTTGCTTGCCACCATGACAATCATCATATCATGAATAAAATGATAGCAAAATGTTACTCTCTTAATGAACCAATAGTATGCCTGAATAAAACCCATTCTAAGTTGCCAACTGAGATACTTGCTAACAGACTCTACTTGTATGCTTAACATATATATTTGACAACCAAATAAAATGTTTTACTTAGGAGTGAATGTTCTTTTGATTGAAATGCATGTTTTTTTTTAATGGATCCGTATTTACTTCTGTGCCACTTTTCCAGGGCACTTATGTGGAGGGTATAAAGGAAGAGGTTGTTTTATCTCCTGGACATGCACTTTCTTTCATTGCTGCTGGAGAAGGTGGTTCTGTAGGGAGATGCCTTTGCCTTTATTGATATTGTTGTTTCGCATTCGAAAAGGCATCTGACCGCACAGTATTTAATTGACGCTTTATGTTGACAGAACATCGTCATGTTGGTTCAAATAATTTTAATCTTTTGAGTAGCCGAAGCCATACAATATTTACTCTGGTAAGCTAATAATGATGTGTTACGTAACAAAACAATTGGCTGATTTGCTTAGTGAAATCCGAGCTAATTCCTGCATCATTTATGTTTGGTGCATGCTGTTACTTTTCCATCCTTTGTCATCTATCTGTAAACCATTTGTATTTACTGTCAATTTTGTCATTATCAAGCAAGCAGTGATTCTTATTTAGAATAAACATTACAATGATCTGTTTCTGGATATGTAGATGATTGAGAGTAGTGCCCATGGTGATGAGTATGATGGAGTGATCTTCTCTCAACTTGTACGTTTTCTTCTACCCAAATCATCAGAAATTTGAATATTCTTAAAAACTGTGTGGCTCATGTATTGGCTTGTTTTGTCTTATGTTTTAGAATCTGATTGATCTAGCTGGTTCTGAGAGTTCAAAGACTGAGACAACTGGACTAAGGAGAAAGGAAGGAGCTTACATAAACAAAAGCCTTCTAACTCTTGGAACTGTAAGTGTCCATGATGCTTTTTTCTTTACCTAATTTAATTCTTGTTCTTTATCCTGAGAATTTATACCGAGTAAGTTATGGTGTCAAGTCTATACGTTTTCACACTCATTAGTCTGAACATTGTTTCATAATTGGTGATGATTTTTTAAGAGAAACCTGATAATACAATACTGGTATCTTAACTATAGCATCTGTAGGTTTGATGTTCCATTCTCTTGTGTGGTGTCAAGGCCTTAAATTAATGTATTTGGCTCCTTTGTAATTGGAAATTCTGTAACACCACTGACATTGTGGTTCTGATCTAAAGGTAATTGGAAAGTTGAGTGAAGGGAGGGCATCTCATGTTCCATATCGAGATTCCAAACTCACCCGGTTACTGCAATCTTCATTGAGTGGGCAGGGACATGTTTCGGTGAGTTTTAGGTACCACCAAGATCTGTCATTTTCTAACAGGAAGCCTAAGTTTTCAGTTCTTCAATAACTCGTACTACTTGTCACAAAGGTTTAATTGTTGTAACTTGAATACAAATCGAGTAAATAGCACCTAATACGCACTTGGCTTGCTAAATTGGCGTACAGCTTATATGCACAGTTACTCCTGCATCTAGTAATGTGGAGGAAACTCATAATACACTGAAGTTTGCTAACAGGGCAAAGCAAATTGAAATCTTTGTTTCACGTAACAAGGTAGGCCATGATATCTCCTCTTTATATCATTTACAAATGGTAATTTATAGTAATTATTACATGAATAGAGTTTGGATACTGATGTGGGGAAATACTTCCAGATTATTGATGAGAAATCTTTAATTAAAAAGTACCAAAGAGAGATCTCAAGCCTCAAACAGGAACTTGATCAGTTAAGGCAAGGGATGCTTGTTGGTGTAAGTCATGAAGAGATTCTGAGCTTACGGCAAAAGGTCAGTTGATTTTGATCTATGTTTGTGTGCCTTTTCCTTCAATATATCTTATGGATGGATATATTTGTGCTATTATTGGTGTTCTTTCATCCATTTCAAGCTATTCTTGTTTTCAATTGAATAGTTGGAAGAGGGACAAGTCAAGATGCAGTCAAGATTGGAGGAGGAAGAGGAAGCGAAGGCTGCTCTTATGAGTAGAATCCAGAGGCTAACTAAGCTTATACTTGTTTCCACAAAGAATACGATTCCTGGTTTGTGTGATGCTCCTGGTCATCACCGGAGCCACTCTGCTGAGGATGATGTGAGTTCAGCTTCCATCTTTGCATCAGGAAAATATCAAGTTATTTGAATTTACCTCTTTTGTTCGATTCTTTCTGGGTGGTGAGTCTCAGTGTGAGGGTATATGTGATTGATTATGGCTTGAAGATCATGGGTTATTTTCTTGATATTTCTTTTCTTGTTTATGCTTTGTTATAGAAGTTGTACTGCAATTGGGATAGGGCTGATAATATCTCAACACCAAGGCCAATCTCTGATTTTTGTCTTTCTTTAATTATTTTGATGTGGCTAATTATCCAGTAGTTGATTTTGTTGTTTGCATGACTTCTTATTTTCCTAATATCCTGTTCCCTTTTAAAGTATTCAAACTACTGCCTACATTTAGCTTTTGAGGCTTATGTCTTTAGATGCTAGTTCTGACATTCATCTTCCACTTCTCTATGTTTTGTTCAGAAGCTTGATGTTCTGAGAGACAGTACCTTACTTCTTGAAAGTGAGAATGCAAGGAACCCTCAGTCGTATCTTTGTGTAAATCCATCAGATGCATCTCGTGAAGTTAAGCACAAAAGATTTTCTAGCAAGTCGAATGATGAACTCTCAATGGGTAGCAGTACAATTACGGAATCAATTCAAGCTGGTGAACTTATAAGTGGTTCAAAAGTAGCAGCAGTACGTTCTAGCAGTTTTGCTAGTTGTTTAATTTATTTGGCTTCGTATAAAATGAATTGATAAAGCAAATTGCATACTAGCTTGTCCACATTCTGATAATGTTTCAAATCTATTTTGTCTGCCTATATGTCTCACTCAGATATTTTCTTTGTTATCAGTTCATTTTTAACTCTAGTTTGCTGAAATTATCATAATAATGAAGCAATAATAGACCTCATGGAAAGTTTTTCTAGATTCCTGGGAAGCAAAATCCTGAAGCAAGAATGCTATATTGTTCTAAGAGTTTATGTTTCTCCCAATCTTCATGGGAAAGTGCAAGTGCACTGGCTTCTGTTTTTTTGAGAAGTGATGAAAGTTTATATATCCCACCATCCACTAGATTATTCAGACTTGCAGATGGTTGAACAGAAGTTGTCAGATGCTTATCTTCTTAACGGACAGAAGATACCCGTTTCATTTTATTTAATTTATCTAATTAAGGGGTATTCATGATAGAATTCTTGGGATTACCTTTTCTTAAGACTTAAAAGTATCATCTCTCTTTGTTGCAGGGGGGACTCACACAGGACCAGGTGGATCTTCTTGTGGAGCAGGTTAAGATGCTTGCTGGAGAGATAGCATTCAGCACCAGTACCTTGAAGCGATTGGTGGAGCAGTCTGTAAATGATCCAGATGGTTCAAAAATGCAAGTAAGCATCCCGTTTCTCCCATAACGAAGCATCTTTACTGGTATCTTAAATTAAGTTCAAATTCCAACAACAAAATCTATGGAACTGGTTACCCAACATCATGATTTGATGAGTTAGTTATTTTATTCTTCTCTCTCCGTTCTTGTCCTCAAGTTTATGATCTCCATTTCAGTAACAAAGGGGATTATCTGTAACTTTTGTGCAATCTATTCATCATCCTCCAATGTTTATCAATATTATTATATCTTGCGTTTGCCAGCTGACTGATGATTCTAGTTTTTGTGTTTAAGTGGCGATGCAATGGTTAATAAGTCTTGTCGCTGCAACTCATTACAAACTTTACACGATTCATTTGTCTCACGTTTGCATATTCTAGGGTTCATTGTTCAATGCCAAAACCGTAACGCAACTAACATCTATCTCTCACAAAACTCAATAGTTAGCCTGTTACTTACTAATACCATCATTAAAAAAAACATATATTATTGAGTACAGATACAGAACTTGGAACGTGAGATTCTTGAAAAGAGAAGGCAAATGAGGGCATTGGAACAACGGATCATTGAGAGTGGTGAGGCTTCAATTGCCAATGCATCATTGGTGGATATGCAACAGGTAGATTCATTTACATCTTCACATTCTGATTTTTGACTTTCTCATAATGGAAGCTTAGTAGGTCAATTCATTTGTGTGCAACAGACAGTTATGAGATTGATGACCCAGTGTAATGAAAAGGCTTTTGAACTAGAGGTGAGTATCTTGCATCATGATATTTTGATACTCTGAAAGTGCGGTATCAACCTTTCTGCCTTTGATATTCAATATGGCTTGGTTTGACACCAGATTACCGTCATAGTGGCGGTTGAGAACAATAAGACTATTTTTGCTTCGTTACTTGATTTACCTCATCAGTCTCTGTCTTAACTGCAGCAGTCCCCATATAATCAACGAAAACAACTTTAAATAATTGAATATCCTCAACTTTGTTTACTTTAATATCTAGTAGAAGCTGCTTGCCATGTCTTACTGCCTTGCAACAATCCTCTAGCGAAAATCTTATAACGCAGTGGTCCTTATTTTGTTTGTCTGCTGATTTGATATGATTTTTCTTTTTGTCACTGGCTGGTACGTTTGTTTAGCATGTAATTAAATGATTTATTCCACAGTTAAAGTCAGCAGACAACCGCATCCTCCAGGAACAACTGCAAACTAAGGTTTGGCAACCTTTATCTGTCTTATGTATCTTGTCATTTGGTTAATTTTGCCTTTCGTTCTCCCTGTGCAATCGAAACTTTGTGCCCCCTTCAGTAATAGTTGATCCTATTTTTACTTCTTTACATACTTGATTATTGGCAGTGTTCTGAAAACAAGGAATTGCAAGAGAAAGTTTGTGTACTGGAACAGCAGTTGGCTGCTCTATCTGGTGATAAATCATCATTAAATTCCGACCACTCTGTTTCTGATGAGTTTGTTGATGAACTGAAAAAGAAAGTTCAGTCACAGGTAAATCTTGCTTAGAATTCACTAGTACTTGACAACTTTTCAGTTGATAAATTTGTATTTGGTTTATGTAATGCTTTGAATCATTCCCATAGGATATTGAATTTTTGGAAAGAGATGCTGGAATATACCATTCCTGGGATTTGTTAGATTAAGGTTCATGTGATAGGTCACATGCAACCCATATTTGATATGTTTTCAATGGTAAAATAATGAACAGCATCATAAGTATGACTTTTATATTTGAACAGGAGATTGAGAATGAAAAGCTGAAGCTAGAACAGGTTCAACTTTCAGAGGAGAATAGTGGTTTACATGTTCAAAATCAGAAACTAGCAGAAGAGGCCTCCTATGCAAAGGAACTGGCATCTGCTGCGGCAATCGAATTGAAGAATTTGGCAAGTGAAGTAACCAAACTCTCATTACAGAATGCGAAGTTAGAAAAGGAACTGTTGGCTACTCGAGATTCAGCACATTCCAGGGGTGGAGGCTTGCATTCTGTAAATGGTGTTAATAGGAAGTACGGTGATGGCACAAGACAGGGGAGGAAAGGACGGTTTTCTGGCAGAGGAAGTGATATTATGGGATTGCACTCTGATGACTTTGAATCATGGGATCTTGATCCTGATGATCTGAAGATGGAACTGCAGGCAAGGAAACAGCGGGAGGCAGCTCTTGAGGCTGCGTTAACTGAAAAGGAGTTCATCGAAGAGGAGTACAGGAAAAAGGCGGAAGATGCAAAGAAAAGGGAAGAGGCTCTGGAAAATGATTTAGCTAACATGTGGGTGCTTGTTGCTAGATTAAAAAAAGAAGCGGGAACTACCCCTGACTTGAATGCTAATGATAGGAACGGTGATGGGATCGACCATATTTGTGATCCGAAAACTAAAGGTTTTGACCATAATGTTGGCTTGAGAGACACACAACTTTTAAATACATCAAAATCCGCTGATGAAATTCCAAGGGAAGAGCCTCTAGTTGTTCGCTTGAAGGTAAATACTCTTTATTTAACTTTTGCATCTGTACTCTATGGCATTTGTCTTTTAAGGATAGTTGTTTGCAGTGTTACAGTGTAAAGCTAACTTGTACTCAAGTTCCATGGCCTTCAAATGGTTCCTGGAGTGAGTTTTCCAATTGGTTAGATCTCCAACATTTGAAAAGTTACCACCACTGGATCAATATTGATATCAGCTTAAAATTCTTCCTCGTCTTATTTTCATAGTAATTTAAGATCTGTCTTTTTGTTTCTAGGGCTCATAAATTTCATACATAACTAGATGCCCAAGGATTTCTAGTAATTGATGCAATTGATTTGAATGATTATACTTCTTTTTTTTTTTTTTTGGTGGGGGTGCTTATCTATATGTTATAATTTTTCTTCTCAGGCACGAATGCAAGAAATGAAGGAAAAGGAGCTAAAGAGTCAAGGAAATGGAGATGCTAATTCCCATATGTGTAAAGTATGTTTTGAATCACCAACAGCAGCAATTCTTCTACCTTGTCGACACTTTTGTTGTAAGTCAGTCACTGAAGTTTCTCACATTGTGCCTTTAGCTATAAATTACTCAAATCATTTAAATTTTAGTTTGTTCGTCTTTTGTAGTGTGTAAATCTTGTTCGCTGGCATGTTCTGAGTGTCCAATTTGTCGCACAAAGATCGCGGATAGGCTCTTCGCATATACTTGACAACGCAATAAATACCCTCCAAATGAAGGTAATAAACTCGTACAGCATAATGTATTTCTGCTTTTACTATATATCAGGGTTTTCAACCTTCAGGATTAGGATATGTTTCTTCATACCCGTATCTTCAATTTCCAAATCTGAATGTTTCGGTACACATAGGTGGGATTTTTATTTTGGGGTTAATTACACAATAGCCCCTGTTATTCGTTTTTTTTTAAAATGTCAATTCTTATATTTTTGTTTAACTATCATAATCTTTTTATGTTAGTTTCTTGTCTTGTATTAGAATTTAAGAATTCTAATATTTCGTTGTTTTAAGGAAAAAAAAAAGAAAGATAGAAGATTAATGAAATATGAAGGATTATATAGTTACAGAATACCATAAGAGTAACTGAAATGAAAAAAGGTCAAATCACAAGGTCCCAATGTATTTTAACCCTTTACTTGGTTTGTTTTATGCCGCGAAAGGTATGATGTAAAATTTGAAACTGAAAGTTGTCATTTTTTGATGTACCAAACTCTGATACTAACATTTTTCACTTTTGTGTTTCGTTTTCCCTCCTTATCTGCAGGGTTCGGCGTTCATTCACTTGTTTGTACTTATGCAAAATACTGAATTCAATTCTTTAATTGATCCTGTATCTAATAGTCTAAAATGTATATATATATATACATTATATATTGTTCCTTTTCCTCTCCCTTGTGGGCTGTAAAATAAGGCTCCAATTAAAGGGAAAAAGAACCTCGACCCACTCCGATTCAAGATTTTGCTCTGTTCTTGATCATGTGGCGCAAAATCGTGCACCTGTTTTAATTTATGTATAGAAGGTTGAAACATCTTATCCCTACTTGGTTCTTTAGCTCTTCACTTCTGCTCATATCAGTAGATTCATCTATCAAACTGTGTTTGCAGAATGATTTTTATTTCTGCAGGTCTCATTTGTCGGCATTACTATGGCCATCTGTCTTATAGCATCTAGTGAAAGGACGAAACTGGTTTGTTAGAAAAATCTGAGAAGTTACCGTCAGCTTCACATGATTCCTGTGTGACCTTGTTCTGTTCAATAGCTACAAATTATGAGAATATTTACTTTGGTATAAAGTTGGGTTATTTGATAGAGAGATTAATTACATATAGGGATGGTCACGTGACGGAATGGCCTGATGCCCATTGTCAGCAACTTGAGGTTGCCTGGACCGCATTAAAATGTTATTTTAGTTTTTTAATTTTTAAATGTATAGATTAAAATAAAGTTTTGATCAGTTACATTAAAATGATATTTTTTTAATAATAAAGAATCGGTTTCTTTAGATTGAATCTTAAGTTGTTCCCCGTCTTTTGAGTCTGACCTGAATTGTATAGGCTGGTGGATTCTACTTTTGTTCGGTTTTATTAGATTGAATCTTAAGTTGGTCCCTTAAATTTGAGTCTGACCTGAATTTTATAGGCTGGTGGGTTCTACTTTGGTTTGGTTCTAGATTTTGGTTCCACTTTGGAATTTGGATTGAATCAGATCATAATAGATCGGACTGTACCAAAATCTATATTAAAACAAAGGAATGTTTGAGAAAAACTTTTCTCCCGCTTTCGATCCACAGACCCTTCATTAATATAGCAATCATAACATACAATAAGCCTAACGTATAAACTAACATACAGCCTATCCATTTATAGCATGTTGGGACTAATGTTGGATTCCGTTACCGGATCAGTTCTAAACTAAAGAATGAACTTTATTGTGGTTCCGAGCCTTCCATTTGCTTCTGTTTTTGTTCTTTTGTCTCGTTTTCCGGTTGGGACTCGAATCATGTATCAGTATGAAGGTTTCGAATTAGGTAGTTGGGATTCCAGATTCGAGATCCAATAGATATAATATCAGAGCAAGAGTAGAAATGTTCTGATTTAGTTTGGTTTTTCGTAAGAGGTTGGATATTCGAATATGGGTTTCAACACCCGAATCATGTCTAAGTCTAAGTATAAGGGTTTCGGTTGGACATCCGGTAATGGGTTCCAACAAGTGAAGACATTCATTTCTTTTTCCACCATTTTTAAATGTAGTTTAAAAAAACAAGAAAGGAAATATTCTGACAAAATTCTTGATGAACCTTGATGCTTGAATAGCCAAGAATTGCCCAAAAAGTTGTAGATAGGCTTTGATACCACTAATGTTAGGTTCTTTGTATCCTTCTGTTGTCTTTTATCACAAAGACTGATGAATTTGATTTGATTTTGCAGAAAAATAAGAGTAACAAAAAATTAAAGAACACAGAATTTACTTGGTTCGATAGCTTAAATGCTATCTACATCCAAATATCTCACATTTTTGTGGTTCCACTAGTATAAAGAAAAGAGCAAGTTACAAGAGGTTGAGTGTTTTCTAAAACACTTACAAGAGGTCTATAAATTCTCTCTAGTACCCTCAGATAAGTACTCTAGCAACTCTTAAAGTTTCACTCTATTCTTTTATAAATCACTCTCAGACCTTTTGATTACAATGAAATGTGTTCTTGCGTATGTTACTGACTAAGCTCCTATTTGTCATATATAGGAAATCCATAGCAGTTGTATCTTGATGTGTCTTCATTTATGAGGTATATATCACATGCCTCTCACGTGCTTGACTTATGCTTCAATACTTTGCGTTTTTGACTTAGTTTCTTTTATTATCTCAGTAAGATTATCTTTCCTCTTTCTCCTTCGATTTTTAGACACACTTCCGCACTTCATGAATCCTCAAATCTGTCTTTAGATTGTTGATTCTTCGTTGAGGGTTAATGGAGAACTGTGAATATCTTCACAGGAGTCAAAGATGAAATGAAGAGAGATGTAGCATGAAAATAAAAGTCTCGTTTTCAAGCCAAGGATGACTTGCTTGCAGCTCCTAGCAATTCATTCTCAGGTGTTCTCCAGGCAAGTTGGCTTGGCTAGCTTGATAGGATTTTATTGTCATGCTAGGCAGTCTCTTCTTCCCCCAAAGTTTTCCCAATTCCAATGGCCTCATTTGGAGGAGAGGTCTTACATGAGGATAAAAGGATTTGTTTAATAGCCAAGAATGGCTTGCCCACTCTAGTCGAAGAGGTTATATGCCAGTGATTGTTGGTACTGGGTGAGTCATCTCAGCTATGTGACAATTTCTTATCTCTCTTGCCAGACTATCTCTTCTAGCCCAACCAAATTTTGTATTTTTTTTTGTTCATTGGATTTCACATTTGCATATGATCGCTGATGTAAGTGTGAGGATAGCTAGATGATAGGTTGGTGAAATTACTAAATTTTGTTGTGCTAGCCAATTTCGTTATTGCATTAAGTGTATTTACTCAACTTAATTGTAGTCACAAATATTATTGTACTTTAACTTATTTTTCTCTTAATACTAAAGGTGCTAATATTACAATGATTGAAACGTTTCCTACAAGGTACTTTAGTAGACTTTTGCTCCATCAGACTCATAAGACCAACAAAAGTGAACGATAAAATGGAAACTCACACCGTGTTAAATTAATCTAATTAAAATTGTTTAAATAAAATGAAAATTAAACCTGCCAAATAATTATTTATTTACAATCAAAATCAAACTTATTATATTTGACAAGGTAATATACAACTATATTTATGAAGTTTTTCTAAAATTTAAATTGAATATATGTGTGATGGGTATTCTTAAATATAAGTGAAACTAAATAGTTTAAATTTTGTTAGCTATGATATTAGTTGACGTCTTTATTTATGTTATGTACCTCAAATCAAAGTTATCAAATAATAAAATAACATTCTACAACCAAGAGTACAATGGGTGAAACTTGTGTGAGATATGAACATACGACCAGCATACTCCTTTGTCGTATGGATGGGAATAAATGGTGGATTACTTAAGCAAGACAAAATCAAGTTTCCCAGTAAATCGTCATTGTGTGAATTTTGTAATATTAAGTTGGAAAGTCTGGAACATATCTTGATTAAATGTAGTTATACAAACAAGTTATGGAATTGGTTACAGGAACTGCTGACTATTAACAAATCATTAGATACATGGGAGGAAACGATCAACTGATTGGTGAAACTTAAGATGAAAAGTCATGCAGATTACAAAGCACTTAAGGTTAGTTGGGTCACTATGACTTACCACATCTGGAAAGAATGTAACTGCTTAGTTTTTAAACAACAAAGAAAAAGAGAAGAACTAGTCTTCCAGGAGATTACCCTTCAAATCCAACTAATCTTACTAGCTAGAGTATCGCCGATAACCTTACAATAGATAAGAAGCGGAGATGGGAACTAGACTAGACCACAAGGAATGAGATTGGAAATCAAGAACTTTTTTCTTTGTACCTAAGCTTTTGTATTATACTAGAACTTTTGGGGTACTATAGCTTGTATATAATATCTTCTTAATGAAATCCTTTACTTTTTGAAAAAAATTATACAAAAAGAAGTTATCAAAAGGTCCATATATTTTTTAACCAAAATTTTAATTTAAAATAAAGAAATAAGAATTTTATATGATTTAAGTAATTTTATTTTTATTATTGCAAATTCTTTAAAAATTTATTCTAAAAAACTTCCCTAAAAAGTAATGACAAATAACACGCACTACAACAAAATTGATATTTGGCTACAAAAAAAGTAGTCAAATGTCTAAAAAATATCGCTTATAGTTTTTAGCTACGTTTTTGTTTCGTTGCACAAATGTCGTCAAATTCCCACAGCTGAAAAACTATAGGCGAGGGTTTCAGAAATTGTAGCTAACAATTTTTGGCTAAGTTTTTATTTTCGTAAGAAAATATTATTAGCTACGTTTTCATAATCATAGCCAGACACTTTTAGCTACGTTTTCATAATCATAGCCAAACACTTTTAGCTACGTTTTTCATAAACGTAGCGAAATATTTTTAGTTATGTTAGCTACGCTCTATAAAATGTAGCCAAATGTTATATAATGTTGCGATATGCTATTTGTTACATGTTTAATTCATATTATTGGGCAATATATTTTGTATATAATGTATTGATATATATTTATTGTACATTTATTATAAAAATAAATACTATAAAAATATTATTTATTCAAAATATCGAGCATTGCATATAAAAAGTAAAATTATATAAATATCATTAAATTATACCAATAAAAAGAATATTCTTCCTATATAAGATATTAATGGTAACTTTAACAATTCTTATATACAACAAAATAAATAAAGAGACTAGTTTACAAATTATAAATGCTCTTGTTACAAAAATATTAGCAACAAGTTTAGTATTAAGGGGCTTATGCTTGTGGCTGATCATGTGGTTTTTGTATTTGACCATCTCTGCTCTTTATGGAGAGCATTTTTGTAACATCCCGATCCAATATTAAGAGTTAGAACTCGAAAGCATGGTACATAAGTGATCAATGAGAGATTAAGAAAAAATGTATTTTTCATGCTCATGCATATTGTTAGCATACACACACGTATATTTGAATTTTTGTACACATTAAAATGACTGTGCATGCATTCATTGACATATTCCGGGTATAATTGGTTCATAAATGTGTTTACAATGCGAATTGTGGATTGTATGTGCTGCGGACTGATTTAGAGAGCATAAATTCCTGAATTCGAATATTTGGTGATAATGTCTGTTGATTTAGAAATTTTGATGAATTTTGGGGAAATTTTCTTAAAACATTGAGTATTACTGGACTAGAAAAAATGTCAAGTGGAAAGTAAATTAATAAATGGAAATAACAATAAGAGTCAAATGATATTGAAGAATTTTATTGATGACTTTAGAATTTGTAAGAAAATGATATTAAAAATGCGGAGACAATTGTAGTAAAAATATTGGAGTTGGTTAGACTAGTTAGATGAGAACTAGTTAAAGCCTTAAGAGATGGATGAGTGACAAGTGTCACATGTAAAGTTGATCTTAAAAGTTTACTACTATTCTTTTAACTTTGAAAGACAACGACACTGTTTGTCTTGTCTTAAAAATACCTTCTTCGTGGTTATCTTCTTCAAGCTTGTTCCCTTACACAGAGTTTTTCATCAAATCTTCACCAAAGAAAAACTTGTTCTCATCTATCCATTTGCTACTCCCAACTTCAGTTCCCTTCTCTCTACTTTAAGAAAAATCGAAGCTTGCCAAATCCTTAAGTGGTGTACATAAATTGCATAGAAACTAGGGCTTCTTGAGTTTTTTTAAATTTTGGAACTATATCGAGTACGTATTGTGTAAATCCTTTAGAGTTATAGTTTATGAAACCAAAATGGTGAATTATTTGCCATTGCATGATCATGAAGAATAGTTGTAAGATGATGGTCTGAGATGAGAAAGATTGTTTGAATGATAGATAAAGGAAGAAATTTAAGAGAATGTATAAAATGAAATTAAAGTGTCAGGATTAGTGAAAGAAGATAAGTTAGAGAAGTTGGTTTAGAATAAATGAAAGAAAAGTGAAAAAGGGGTTAAAATGTGTTTGAGGGTTCCATGATTAAACTGTATTGATCTAGGAAGATTATGAAAAAATTGTCTTTATAGAAGTTATAGATCTTTCTTTTAGCTTTTTATCATTATAAAGTTTAAAAATTTTGAAGTTCTAGATTGAAAGTCATGGAGATTTGAAGTTAAGGTGTGCGACTGGGAAAGCCCCGCTATCGTCCAGACGATCGCGACTTTGAAGGTTGGAGGCTGACGAAAATCTTTCAGAATTTTGGCTATATCGCCTTCGTTGAACCTCCAAACGACATGGGACTTAAACCATTGGACTCGTAACACATTGATCTTCATCTTCACAAAAAGAATTATAACCATCTAAAATCATTTGGGAGCGAATTTGATTGATGAATTTGGGATGGAATTAAAGAGGAGTTCTGGAAAATGATAACTGGAGCATTTTCACTAAACATGCCTCGGTATTTTAGGTATAACTTGTTATGTAGTTATCTAAATGAGATGATTTTTAATTTGGATTAAACTAGAGACATAGGGCTACAATTTTTCTAGAGTTAAGTGTATTTCTGTCTCTAAAATTCCATATTTTTAAGTTAAAGTTGAGTACAGGACACTATTTAAGCTTATGAATAGTCCAAATTATTTCTGAATATAACTTTTGGAGTACTAAACAAAATTGAATGATTATGGTGTCATTAGAAACTTAAGACGATGGGGAACACTTTTCTAGAAAAAAGTGTTACCAAATTACTTCATTTACTGATTAGAATGATCACGAAAAATAACCAAAAGGTCTAGATTTTTGGAGGTGATATAGGACTAAAATGAGAGTTTGGATAATTATTTGGTCTTGTAATGCTAAAATAACATTAATGAGTGAATTGTTGGTATTAAAGTACCAAAGACATGTGTATAATGGAGATGAATTGGTTCACATGATTAAACTTGTGATTCAAGAAGAGGAGTAAAGTGTATCTAGTAAAAGTGAATGAGAAATGAGTTGTTATGAAAGCAAATGATGCTAAAAAAATGAGAATGTGATAAAATGTGAAATTTGGTAATATACCCGAGATTATCATGAACATGCATCATACATATTCTATATACACACGTGTGCATAAATGAATGCTTATAATTGTGCAAAGTTATTAATGTGTGTGTGTGCAATGTGTATATTGCATAATTTTGATGTGCAGGATGAACATCCCTATTCAGACATTTCCAGATCATGGAAGCTAATGCTAATATGGAAAGTACTGTGAGTAGACCTAGATGGTCTTACTTTATTATTTGTTTGTTTAAATTATAATTTTTGTGATTATGAATGAGATGTGAATGTGATTGTTTTGATTTCGGACAATGAATGTCTGAAGGGTTTGCTAAATGTGAAGATATCGAAGTGCTACTTGTATGTAAATTTGATGAAATAAGTGATACATGATTTGATTGTTAAATGTCTACATGTGAAAGAAATGTGATTCTCAACTTAAATGTTGAATGTGGGACTAAAGTCCAATGACAAGTGAAAGTGAATAATTGATCATATGCGATTGATGTATTTCATTACATGAAAGCATGAAAGATAAAGACAGTTATGACCGGAGTAGCCACCGAAAAAGAGCTTAAAGCTTAGACTTTGAAAAAGAGCCTAAAGCTCAGAAAGTGATTAAAAGCCAAAGGCTCACTATGTAAAATGATCTCGGTATCTCCAACAGATACAGGACAGTTATTAATGAGCCCGGTATCCACAATGGATATGGGATAGTTATAGGCACTTGATCATAACAATAACAAATTGAAAGTGAGTCTCATAAGGATTGCATATGCATGCGATATGTATGATTTAAATAGTTTGAATTATTTCTGAGTGTGAAATATATCTGAAATGAATTTGATTTTATGAATTGTATGTGTTATGTGATTGAGCGAGTCATCGATGATGGTCACTCACTGAGTTCGTAAAACTCACACAAAATTTGCAATTATTTTTCAGGCTTTAAAGAGTACCCCGTTAGGTTAACAGGAGTATAGACACTGCATTCAAGTAAGAGATGTAGGTCAGGATCAGTTCGCGTCTGCATTTGTACTTTCTTATTTTTGTATATTTTGAAATTTCTGTACAGTGTAAATCTGAATATTTCAGTATGTAATAGCTTTTGAAATTGGAAATGTTGGCAAATGAGATTGATCAAAGTGTAATAATAATCCTTATGTTTTTTAGGTTTATGTAATAAAGAGTATGGGCCCGAAATTGAATATTGTTTTCCATGTACATGTGTGATATTTTTGAAAAATTTTGTACAGAGTTTTGAGTGTTCATCTGTTCTAGCATGCCACCCTTACGGGATACGTTCTTGGACATCACTCACGATGTTAGGTATGTATCTTGCGAGAGTGAGGTGCTACACTTTGAACTATCTACTTGCATGACCACAGTAGTGGCGCTTTCCGTCAATTTCTTCAATGAGAATAGCACCCTAGTAATAGTCGCTTACATATGTTTGCAAAATACATTGGCCTTTGTCAAGAATCTTCAAGGCTGGTGGATGTTGATAGGCTTGCTTTAAATGTTGTATGACTCTAGTTTGCTCTTTTCCCCATGGTAATGGATTCTTCTGTAGCAACTTTGACAGGGACAATGTATAATCAGTCACGTGTGGGATAAAATCTCGGATATAATTGACAATTCTAAGGAATTACTGTATATGTTTGGTTGTGAGATTTTCATAAGGAAAATGCAATAGTTCATGGCAATATTTGGACCAAGCTAATAGAATCCATTGTGGAAATGCATACCCAAAAATTGTATTTGGGTCATTCTGATATGACTCTTCTTTATTGAGGGCATAATTTTATATTGCTTCGTGTGATTCAAGAAGAATTGAAGTAAAGCCTGATGCTCTTTATTTAGAGTACAGCAAGATGTCATCAATATAGATTAAGACATTATGGAGAATGGGATTATAAATCTTTGTCATAGCCCGTTGAAATAATGAAGGGGCAATCTTAAGTCCAAACAGCATTACATTCCATTGATATTGGGCATTTAAAATACAAAAGGTTGTCTTACATCTTTCTTAAGGGTCAATTCCAAGTTACCAAAATCCTGCTTTGAGATCAAACTTAGAAAAGATGGTAACTTCCTTTAGAAATAGTACATGCGGATTAATCTTTAACAATGAGAATTCGTCATCCTGTGGGAAAGCATTTAGAGGTTTATAGTCAATGACTAACCTCTTTTTTCCTCTCTTTTCTTAAGACCTTTTGTTAACATAAAAAGCTTGACAAACTCAATCAGATTTAGTGGGCTCAATTAGTCCTTACTAAAGAAGGATAGCACATTCTTCCTGTGTTAGTCTCAGATCATCAGGGTTCATACCCAAATGAGTAACCTTGGTAAGATTGATATCTTCATTCTTCTTGAAAGGAAAATGAATGAAGAAATTAGGATTCTTTTATAGAGGATTCGAAAGAGAGACTGTGCATGAAACTCAGAACAATAGTCCAAAACTTGATCTCTCAAGGCTTCATACGATGGTGGTACTTAAGTAAGTTCAAATACATTCCTTGTTGGGACCCGATCTCAGAACCGAACCCCAACCGAAGAAAACGGAGCGAAAGACGAAACGAAACAAAAGAACAGATCGGAGGTCATAAAGCAGAAGAATCGGAAGCAAATCCGACGCGGAAACATAAGGCGAAAGAATCAGAAGCAAAACGAATTAAAATCGAATTGATACAAATTCTGACATCTGAAAGCTAAAGCTTTAGCAAAGCTTCGCGTTGGAAACCTTAAGACTAAACCAGTTCAGTCTGGTCTAAGCTAATCCGAATCGGGGTAAAAAAAAATTTCATTCTAATCATAATCAAAATGACTTCAATATCCAATTGAAATCATTCCCACTCAAACTCAAAATATTTGCTTCTTCATATTCCTTCATATCTCATCCTTTAAACAAAAACTTATTTGTTTTGCCATAAGGCACCTTACACACACATATCAATATGCCTACAAATCATACACAAAAAGGGTCAAAAACTCAGTCAAGGTTTCTGCCCAAAATGAAAATTTCGACAGCATCTCCCCTAAATTTTCACTAGCCAAAATCTTCATCCAAACAAACCATAAACAAAAAGCACTTCAATATTTCAATCCATCCATACAACTTATCGGACCTTCTGTCCGGAATCTAAGCATAATCAAACGCAACCAATCATCATCATAATCATATGCAATTTATATACAAACCATAATTCACATTTCTATTCCATATACAAATCCATAATCTAGGTCCTTATTCAAATTCATCAGTCATT
>JANIHZ010000209.1:73888121-73902168 GCA_027478365.1 Erythroxylum rufum | reverse complement strand
CACATGGCTCTACGTATGTGAGCCATTTGTCCTACAATCAACCTACCATATGTCTCCAACATGCTCAAGCCATTGGTCACACAATAAGTAGTCCACATGTCACTATATAATTGGCCCATAAATCAATATTTTCATCAAATTCACTAAATTTCCACAAATCACAAAAAAATCCCGAAATTGCCTAAACATAATTAAATCATCATTAACAATTCAATTGTACCCGAAAAATATCATGAATGCATGTACAATCATATAATGTGAAAAATGTGCATGTCACAAATAAATAATGCATGATGTGCAAAAATCCTAAATTCTCATAAAATCTCAGAATTCACTATTCTAGCCTTAACATGGGTAACGGGATGCTACAACTATATTGTGAATAGCATCGGAGCTACAGTGTTATGAATAGTATCAGAGCTATAGTTCATGTGAACAGTGATTACAAACAGTATGTATTTGTGAATAGTGGCGAGTAGATGGCTGGAGATAAAGACGAGCCCATTAAGAAGAAGTTGATATCATCATCGTCGACACCTACATCCAATAGACATCTAATCGCTACTACAAGTTTAGAGGTTTATAAATTCAATGGCTCTAATAATTTTGGTATGAGGCAATGTGAAGTTATGGATGTATTGTATCAACAAGAGTTGGATATGGTTCTGGAAGATAAACCCGAAGATATGGATGATAAGCAGTAGACACGAATTAATCTCCATGCTTGTGCCTATATTCAATCATTCCTTGATAAGGAGCTTAAATACCCTTATGTGAAGGAAACTTCTGCTAAGGAATTATGGACGAAATTGGAGGAAAAGTATATAAGAGCACAAAAAATCGGCTCTTCTTGAAGAAGTGACTCTTCCGATTTCCGTATCATCCAGGTATTTCTATGCATGAGCACCTAAATGATTATAATAAAATACTTGCTAAATTAGCAAACCTTGATGTGAAAATTCCTGATGAGGATCATTACTTGATGATTATGATCATTTGACAACTACTTTGTTGTATGGAAAATTCAAGGTGAAACTTAATGAGGTTTTTGCAGCATTGGCAAATCATGAGTGTCGTAAGAAGGAGCAGAAGACTAACAATTCACAAACTGAGGCACTCACTACAAGGGGACGAATAGAGGAAAGAAAACATGGGAAGCAGGGAAAATCTCGTTCAAAGTTACGAGGAAAATTGAGTGATGTTCGGTATGTACTAGATATGAAGAAGAATCTTATCTCATTGGGAGCATTGGAATCCAAGGGTATCAAGATCAGCACGTAGGGTGGAGTTTTTAAAGCTGTGTACGGGGCACTGGTGGTGATGAAAGTACAAGACAAAATAACTTATATTTCTTGCAGGGGACTACAGTTATTGATGGAGCAGCTATCACTAAAGCTGCTGACGTAAATAGCTCAGACACTACAAGGTTATGGCATATTCGTCTTGGGTATGATGGTGAGAAAGCATTACAAGGATTAGTGAAGCAAGGCTTACTGAAAGGTGCAAAGGCATGTAAATTGTAATTCTATGAACACTATCTACTGGGAAGCAAACTAGAGTGAAATTTGGCACTGCTATTCACCACACCAAAGACTTTCCAGATTATGTTCACACTGATGTTTGCGAACCTTCAAAGAATGCATCTTGGTGAGGTAGCCATTATTTTTTGTCCTTTATTGATGACTTCTCTAGAAGAGTGTGGGTGTACACCATTAAGCATAAAGATGAAGTCTTAAAGATATTCCTAAAGTGGAAAAAGATGATTGAAATGCAAAGCGGTCGAAAGATCAAGACTCTCAGATCAGATAATGGTGGTGAATATAAGTCTGATCCTTTTTTAGAAGTTTGTCAAGATGAGGGTATTGTGAGGCATTTCACAATTAGGGAGACACCACAACAGAATGGGTGGCAGAGTGCATGAACCGTACTTTGCTTAATAAAGTTCGGTGTATGTTGTCTAATGCTGGTTTAGGCAAGGTATTTTGGGTTGAGGCAATTACTTATGCAAGCCATCTTATTAATCAGTTGCCAACTACTGTGAACAAGGGCAAAACACCCATAGAGGTATCGTCTGGTAAACCTTGTAATGATTACAAGTATTTACACATATTTGGTTGTCCTGCTTACTATCATGTCAGGGAAAGCAAGTTCGATCTAAAAGAAAAGAGAGCTCTATTTATGGGCTTTAGCACTGGCGTGAAGGGATACCGACTTTGGCGTCCAGATGAGAAGAAATTTGTTGTAAGTAGAGATGTGAATTTTGATGAGACTGCTATGGTTAATCAAAATAAGCATGAAGGGGAAATTGAAGCGACCAAGACCATGAGTAGTTGAAAGGAAGTGGAGTTATTAAAGACCCCAGTTGTTCCAGTAAGGTCTGATGTTATAGACACTAGTCCTACAATGGATTTTGATGATGAGTACGAGGATAATGAAGAATAGGTACCTACACAAGAACCACCACAGCAACAAGATTCTATTGCAACCAGAAGATAAAGAAGGGAAATTTGAAAGCCTACTCGGTTTACTGATATTGTGGCATATGCACTTCTCGTTATTGAAGATGGTATTCCATCAACCTACAAAGAAGCTGTCAGGAGTTCAGGGATCATGGAGTGGAATAAATCTATAAATGAGGAGATGAAATCTCTTCATAAAAATAAGATTTGGAAGTTGGTTCAATTACCAAAAGGAAAGAAAGAAATTGGTTGTAAATTAGTATATGCTAAGAAGATGGAATCTTTGGGAAAAGACAATGTAAGATTCAAAGCCAGCTTGGTAGCTAAAGGCTATTCTCAGAAGGAAGGCATTGACTATAATAAGGTACTCCCTCCTGTAGTAATAAATTCTTCCATTCGTATTTTGTTGGCTTTGGTTGTGTAGTTTGACCTTAAGTTGGCTCAACTTGATGTCAAGACAACATTCTTACATGGTGATTTGGAGGAAGATATTTTTATGTCTTAGCTAAAAGGATTTACGGTTGTTGGCAAAGAAAATTGGGTTTGCAAATTGAATAAATCATTGTATGGTTTGAAGCAGTTTCCAAGACAATGGTATGAGCAATTTGATAGGTTTATGATCTAGTAGAAGTACACAAGAAGTCATTATGATCATTGTGTATACTTTCGCAAGCTATAAGATGGACCTTTATTTATCTACTTTTATATGTTGATGATATGTTTATAGCATGTAAAAGAAAAGTGGAGATTGAAAGATTGAAGACTCAACTGAGTAATGAATTTGAGATGAAGGACTTGGGAGAAGCTCGGAAGATACTAGGTGTGGAAATTGAAAGAGATAGAGAAAAAGGCAAGATTGGTCTGTGTCAAAAGCAGTATTTGAAGAAGATACTACAATGTTTCGGGATGAATGAAAATTTAAAACCGGTTAGTACACCTCTTTCTCCTCATTTCAAACTTTGTGCTTCTATGTCTCCTAACACTGATGAGGAGAGTCATTACATGGCTCAAATTCCATAAGCAAGTGTTGTTGGTAGTTTGAAGTATGCTATGGTGTATACTAGGCCTAATATTTCACATGCTGTAAGTATTGTCAGTAGATATATGCATAATCCAGGAAAAGGACATTGGCAAGCTGTGAAATGGATTCTACGGTATATTTTGGGTACTATGGATGTTGGTTTATTATTTCAGCAAGATGAAGTTACTGGTCAATGTGTTGTTGGATATGTAAATTCTGATTACGCAGTTGATTTGGACAAGCGTAGGTCCACTACAGGTTTTGTATTCACTCTTACTGGAGGTCTAGTGAATTGGACATCAATTTTGCAATCTACAGTTGCTTTATCAACTACTGAGGCATAATACATGGCAGTAACAGAAGCTATTAAAGACGTCATCTAGCTTCAAGGGTTGCTTGATGACTTAGGGATCCATCAGGACCATATGGATGCTTATTGCGACAGTCAGAGTGATATTTACTTAGCAAAGAATCAAGTTCATCATTCACGTACAAAACACATTAATGTGCGGTTCCATTTTGTTCGTGAAATTATTGATGAGGGAGATATTCTTCTTTAGAAGATTGGGACCACCGATAATCCTGCTGATATGTTGACAAAAAAATTTTCGTTACTCAAGTTTAAGCATTGCTTATACTTGATTGGTATTTGTAAAATTTGTTGATTTCCCTGTAGGGGATTGGGAGATGACCATTGGGAGTTCCACTTCGAGGATTTGAGCCAAGGTGGAGATTGTTGAGTATTGTCTCAAAGTCAAAAATGATGGCTTACTTTCAGTGATTTTCAGTGGATTTTTGTGTAGCTGGCCCTCACCCACTGACTTCTTTATAAAAGAGAAGCAGCAACAATGGAAAAGAGTGTGTAAGAGAGAGCAAAAAATTTCTAGAGAGAGGGAGCAGAAAAATTTCTAGTAAGAAGTGCACAGAAAATCTAAAAGAGCTGAGAGGAAGAGAGAGAGGAAAAACAGAGCATTTGTAATTTTTTTTTGGCTTTCTCTTCCTAGTAAGAGTGTGTGAGCTTAGGTTAATTTGGGTCTTTTAAGAATTGGTTGATAAACACTATAGTATGTTCCCATTGATTATAGTGAAATACTCAGTCATCTCTAAATTGGACGTACGAATTGCCGAACCAGTATAAAAATTTTGATGTTCTTATTACTGTTTTTATTTTTCACTCCAAATTTATTAACGTTTCTGCACAACACTTATAAGCTACACAAAGAACGAAACGTGCACATGTTCTGGGTGTATGTGTGGAGCAGCAATGAAACTTGTACAGGAAAGTCAAAAGGAGAAAATCCTTGATGATGTTGTGTTTGGAACCACTCGTTCTAACATATTAAACATAGAGCCCTTGCCTACTTTGAATAGAGTTTATTTCACGATCATACAAGAGGAGTGACATTGGACTATTACCTGAGCAAAGGATGAGCACGGACATGCCGTAGGCTTTGCGATATAAGCTCCATCAAAATTCCATAATAATGATGTTGGTTCTAATAATTCGGACAAATCGACTTGGAAGAATTGTGGGAAAATTAGACATGAGGTTAAGGATTGCTTCAAGTTAATTGGCTACCCGAATTGGTGGGGTACAGGATGTGGTGCTGCTCGTGGTGCTACTCGAGGACACAATGAATGTGTTGGAGGTTCTGGTCGTGGCAGGAGAGGGCCTGTTGCTACTACTAATGTGAACCAAAATAGAGGAGCAAATAGTGAGACGTATAGTGGTAGTGGAGCCGTGATAGAAGCTGATTGGACTGGACTACTAGGTTTGACTATGAATAATGAAGTACTTTGTTGAGCCTTCTTAATATGCACAGCAATAGCAGTGAGAAACTAACACGTAAAAGATGTTCCACCCGTTGGATTATTAACACTGACGCATCTCACCATAAGATAGGGAATATTAATATTTTGGTGGATTTGTGTGATGTTGAACCAGGCCCTAATGGGTCTAAGACTCCATCATTAAAGGAAGGGACTATCATCTTTAGAGAAAAGTTAAAATTGTGTCATGTTCTTTATGTTCTTCAATTGGCCTGTAATTTAATTTATGTGTCTCAATTACTTGGCGATATTAATTGCACAATCACATTTATTGACAAGCTTTATGTGATATAGGACCACAATATGAGGACTCTAACTGGTGTGGATGAACAACGTGATGGGGCATATCTCTTCAAGTCAATGGCACAAGTTAAGGCATGCAGAATAAGTGGGGTGGACTCAATTAATTTATGGTATAGGCGACTCAGTCATCCCTTAAGTCAGATTGTTTCAAGTATTCCTCAAGTTAATAGTAATTAGACTAGGAGTATTAGTAGTAGGAAAATTGAGAAACCTTGTGATATTTTTTTTCAAGTAAAACAGATTCGAGAAGTTTTTCCTGTTAGCATGAATAAAGCCACTGATTTATTTGAGTTAATTCATTGCGATGTATGGGGTTCTTATAGGATACCTTCTTCTTGTGGTGTTGTGTTTTTCTTGATCATTTTTTAAGGTTTTTCACGTGGTGTATGGGTTTATCTACTAACCAAAAAAAGTGAAGTTGGGAGGATAATTAAAATTTTTTACTCCATGGTTTTCACCCAATTTGATAGGAAAGTGAAAATAATTAGAAGTAACAATGACACTGAGTTCACTTATTTGAGTTCTTTTTTATGAAAAACAAGGAATAATACATCAAACCTCCTGTCTGGGCATGCCTTAACAGAATGGAAGTCTGAAGCAGAAGCACTGTTATATCTTGAATCTTACTTGTAATCTTCATTTCCAAGCACATTTACCTATTTCTTTTTGGGATGAATGTGTGTTGACTACCGCCTAATTAATTAATCGAACTCCTTAGAAGGCCCCAACATATACCCTAGAAGTATTATAACATGTCTAGGTTGTATTAAGAAGTGAACATAACAAATGAATAAAGTGCATCTAAGTATAGTAAGAGACATAATGGTACTTAATGTAAAAGATTTGGGTAAATAGGCAATTTGCTTGTTTTGAAATGAACAAACCTCTATAATTTGGCCATATCTTGGTCTAGAGACCTCCAAATTGGATAATTCCAATTAAAAATTAAGCTAGAGACATAGATCTAAAACTTTCATGAAGGAACCAAAATTTTATTTGCTTCTAAGATTTTTAAATTCTGGCTCCCGGAATAAGTAACCAAATTGCATCAAATTTATTACATTAGAAAATTAAGACAGAGGGGAATGAAATTAATTTATAAGATTGTAGGCCAATGTGGGAAGTAAAGGAAGAAGAATGACCAATATGCAAATTTTCTAAAGTTAACACATGGACTAATTAGATTAAGGCACGACATTTTGGGGGTTCTAAGTTCATATTTTTCACCTTCTTCATCCCATCATTTTTCATGTAACAAATCAAGCCAATCTTAGGTGGAAATCAAGGTAAAAGTTAGGTATTTTCTCTTCATCTTTATCTCTTCTTACTTTGCTTATGAAGGAATGAAATTATAAGATTGGAAGTGGGATTGAGAGATGTATTTTTGGTGTTTCTAGTTGATGAGTCAAGCAAAGTAAAAGAGGAAGGGAAGGAAAGCCAATAGAAGACCTACTTTGTCAATTTTGAGGTATGGGAATTCACTTAGTTTATTTATATATTTGTGTATGATTGAATGGATATAAAGATTCATTTGGATGTTGAATTGTTGTTGGGATGTTGCCTTGGTGTTATCTTGATGTTACTTTGCAAGAACTTGGTTGTACATGATGAGAGAGTATCATGTAGTGGAATTCTATCTAGGGTTTGCTTGAGTGAATCACATTGTTTGAATCATAACTCAGCTACAAACCTCCAAATTGTGTGATTTCAGTTGCATATGAAACCTAAACATAGAGATAAATATCTCTAGAAGGGACTCTCTTAATTCTGGCTCTATGACCTTGGAAATTGAGATAAAAAAAGGTGACCTCATATTGCCCCCTATTTTGGAGCATCTTGTGATATTTTACCTATATCTCATGATTTAGAAGTCCAAATGGTCTAATTGTTAGTTCTATAGAAACTATAGACATAGAGGAACAAATGTCTAGAAGACCTTGAAACCCAATTTTGACTTTTACTATATGCATATTAAAGAACAAATAGTGGTACGAATGGAGAGAGTGTCTGTCACGACCGTGGCATTATTTTTGTTTCCGATTTCTACCGCATCTTATCTAAACCTTTATGAATGTGTATGAAAAATTTTCAAACACCTAGAACTAAATGAAATAAGACTTACCATATATGAACAAGGTGATTGAACATTGGAATTTAAGATTGAGCATAATGCATTCCAAAGAAAACTTACATGTACAATAATGATTTGTTTGCGTATGTATTACTCATATGTGTATAGTATGATTATACAAGTATGATTTTGACACCCTTCTAAGGGTGATTATCTATGACTTGCATGTATGAACACAGATATAGTTTTATGACTTGAAATGTATATCTTATGATTTGTTAATATATGAATTCTGAAATTTGTAAATGGTTAAAGGACATGTTATAGTGCCTGCTCTATTGTCTTGGTTGCGGATGGATAGGCATGCCTATAGGGTTACAGTGCAGCTACCATAGTTTGACACCACCGGTGCCCACAGTTTCATACCTTCGGATATCCATAGTTTGATAGCTTCAGGTATCCACAATTTGATACCTTCAAGTATCCACAGTTTGATATCTTCAAATATCCACAACACTCGTTATCTACACCCACAAAAAATGTGCAAGCCTAACATAGAAAGTCAAGTAAAGAGATATAAATAAGAAATACAGTATGACAAAATAAATAATCGGTATATGAATGAGCATTTGCATTTGTATTGATAATTTGTATCATTGAGTGTTGAATATCAATGTTTGAGCTTTGAAGGTGAATTTATGGTATATGAACAAAATATTGAAGTATGTTTGCATTATTTATTTGATTAAGTATGCCATCATTATTTGTATTTGTGCGATGTTTATGAATGTATGTGCTTGGCAGATGACTGGCGTGAGTGATCATCCAAACTAAATGTTTCCCCACTAAGCTTTAAAGCTTAGCACGAGTGTTAATCCGTGTAGGTCTAAGTTATAAGAGTGAGGTATATAGAACATCTGCAAGAAACAAGGCTAACAAATAAAAGAAAAAATATATTTGGAAGGCGTTTTTAGTTAAAGATGATTGTACATGTAATGGTTAAAGAAAATTGTATATTTTCTTTTAGATAACTATGCAAATAAAAATGTTTTACTACTGCTAAATAATAATGTTAAGCATTGAGGAGTTTTGCAATATGTATATGTATAGCATTGAATCGAAATACATGTTGTGGATGTATATACAGAAAATTGATTGCCTTATGTGTGGATGATTGTAGCTTCCATATAGGGGTTGTTACATATAATTTTGTAACAAGTTAAACAAAAGTCCAAATTAGATTTAATGGGAAATTAAAGACATTGATGTCAGAAAGTGCAAAAACTTGTTGCTTTTAATTTTTTGAGTTATTTCAAATCATAAAGAAAATTAGAAATTAAACGCAAGTCTTTAAAAGAGGTTAAAAGCAATTATTTAAAAATCAGACTGGAAGTTAAACTGATAAGATAAGAGATTAAGGTTTAAAAGGTTCAACCGGTATTAGACAGTTATAAAACTCACTAAGAATTGAATAAAATTAAAAAAAATTAAAACATGATTGGAATATATTGTTTTTACTTATTGAAGAATTTGGAGTTTATTTTAAAAAAATTGTTAAATAAAAATTAATTAATTAATTTTAGTATATATAACTTATCAATTTAAAAAATTGACTGATTAATTAATAAATTGAATAATTTTTAATAACAAAAATTATTAAAATAAATTGAACTGAAAAATTAAATAGGTTAAAATTTTTATGATTAAACCGACCGAACTGTTAGACTTTTTAATCATCAGTTAAAAGTCATTTTAGAGTTATTTCAAAACATAGTAAATAACATAAATCCTTTTCTACCTTAATTCTATATCTTTTCATTGAAAAATATGAAGCAGTGCTAATTTGTACACAATTTAAGTAAATATACTCTAAAAGAAGCTTCTCATTTAATCCAATAACAGTTCAAATCCCTCACCATTTAGTAAAATAACATTCATGATTCTCGTTACCTTAGCCATCTCCCGCCACAACGTACTTCAATGGCCACTATAGCACCAAACCCTCCTTCTCTTTCGTATTTCTCCACCTACCAGGTGCTTCTTTTTGAATTAGTTTTTGTATTTTTTGGGACTCCTTTACTCGTTTTGTCATTCTATCTCGCTCTTTTTTCGAGGATTTTGCAGGTTCTGTCTTCTGGGTATCGCTTAATATCAGTGAATTCGCTGTTCCAAGGTGGGAGGTCCAGGACTGTTAACACTTTGAAGCTGAAGCCCATTTTTACAACCAATTTGGTGGAGTTAAGGAGAAGGTAGTTGTTAGTCACGGTTTCAGACAACCGACTCAGTTTTATGTTGTTTGAAATGTTGGTTTTTTAGTATTATAGATGTTAATATTCACAACTGCAATTGTGTCACAAAATAAACAGACGGCGTTTTTTTTTGGTGGGTCTTGGTTCTTTACTGCTTTTTCTGTCGTTAGTTGTTAAACATGTTTCATATGTTTCTGTTGTGTGGTTAATCAGACCTTGTGATGGCAATTTACTCAATTTGGTTCAATTAAACAGGAGAACTTTGATCACTGCAGTCAACCAGGATGCTGAGGAGTCGTTTAAAAAGACCGTTGAAGTAGATAGGTTGATTGACATGTTAAGGGATGCAAATCCATCAGAAGTAAGTCAATCGTTCGTTTTTTCTCTTTTTTTTCAATTTGATTAGGGAGATTTTGTTTCATGGACATATCAGGAATTAATTCTTGTGGATATAGAGACTTATACTATATGCTTTTCATGGGCTTGATAAGGTTATTATGATTAGAAACTTATGGTTTGAACTGCAGTTTATGAGACAATTAGTTGACTTCTCAACCCACATTTTCTATGAACAGCTTCAAAAGCTTGTTGTTGAAAATATCCTTGCTTTCAACGAGAGTTTCTGGATACGTCTTGCAGCAAGAAGTGACACCTGCAAATCAGAGGATGATAAAGCATGGTTTTTTAACTTTGATGTTTTTTATTCCGTTATTGTCTCCACTGCAAACACCTTTTCTGTCCTTTGATTTTTATAGAATCTGTTGACCTTTTCTTTTCTTTTCTTTTTGGCAGAAAGATTATGAGGAATTAGCTGCATCTGTAATGAGTATAGTAGACCGTGTAGTCCACAAGACTAAGGTACATGTCTCTCTCTCTCTCTCCCAGGCACAATAAGAAACGTAAGTACTTTATGATGATCTCTTTCATTTATTTTATGTTTCTTTTTTATTTGTAATGTTCCCTTAGGAAAAGATCGAGTCATCGACTGACATCCTAAAGGCGGTTTTGAAACCTGTAGTGGATGAAGAGGAAGAGACTTCGTGGCCTCCCAGAGATCCCGAGGCCCTCAAACTTATGGAAAAGGTAAGATATTGGTTCCATTTGTTAAGTTCCTCACTGATTATTTATGCAAATTAACAATGTTTATTTCATATGTTTGTATTTGTCAGCTTACTATCTATAGAAACTAGCTCTGGCATTAATGATCTGTCAGATCTCACATGTTTAATCTGAAGTACCATTTTAAATAACCTAAGGTATTTGAATTTATCTTAACATTGGTTCTTATGGAAATTGTTCATGCTTGGATACGGAACGTGAAAATTTGTACAGAAGAAAGGGATGGGAGAGAAGGCTCTTTAAAATTTAGGTTCTAATTACCTCATCAAAACAGGAAGTCCGATGGTGATGAAAAAAATCCTGTTTGAACTGAGACCCGTAGTTGGATTGGCACTGAGCGTTAACATAATCGTTGGTTGAGGCCTGAATCTTGCTAGCATTCATAAGCTGGATAATTGATACTATTGTGATTATAAATTGTCTGCAATATTGTGAACTAATCCTTATATTGGCAAAAGAATGAGGAGCATTGGTGGCAACATTATATGGATTATGTTACTTCATCGTTATGAACAGAATTGTGGAATGCTTATACTTTTCAGTCATTTGTTGTGAATCCATGCCTATTCATATTCCTGTTCATTAGAACATTATCCAAAGGGAGAAAGAAGGGCAGCTAGATGAAGGGTTCCTTTCAGAAGTTGGTGCACAACTAAGACAAGTATGTTATTCTTTTCTGTGCTGATTAGTGCTTCTTCATTTCTGTTTCAGGTTGTCTAAAAAGGATTGTATCATGAGGAGAACAATGGAAAATTGTTGAAATATGTACTTTCTGCTCTTGTTTCAGAACTGTTGACTGAAAAAAACATGGTTTTTCAGTTGCTTTTTGGATGAGTTGGTGACTAATTTAAGCAAATATGACTCATGCAGAAGTTGTTCAAACGCTAATTCTTTCTGTTCATTCATTATTCATTTACCAATCATTTGTAGGCAAAAGAAGATGGAGATAAGCCTGGTCTTGAAGCTATGTTGCAAAAGGTCCTTCAATTTTATGCGTCCAGTGTTCTCTCCAAGCGTAGTTATGCAAAGAAAGGTAATGATAAATGTGTTTTCCATATTATGTATGGAAAAAAGATAGAGGGAATTTAAGTCATATTGTAAGGTCTGAAACTGGCGTTGGTCAAGATGATAAGCCTTATTAGTGTTTGTGTAGGAACCTTAAGCTGCCACTAAATTGGCTTACAAAGTTTGTTCTGGTTTTACTTGATGGTTACTTCGAACCACCCTCTTTAGAATGGAAGAATTAGAATATAACACACACATTAATGGTCTGTAAAACTTAAGTATGTCATCATTTGTTAATCCGAACTTATACATTGGTAGATCGTTCGGGTCACCCTTAGTTGCTTGGATAGACCATTGTTTAATATTCTTCTTTCGATAAATCTTTGATTGCTGAATCTGTTCTTTGCTTATTATGGTCTTCACTTTAGTGTTATTGCTGGTTGGTTAAGCTCATAGGTTGGATGCCTTGAACATATGGTTCTTATCTGTGTTTATTGTGCAGGAGATGAAGTTTTGAAGGCTGAGCAGTTTCTTGAAACTGTAATAAAAGGTCTTTACTAATCTTCATTACTGTTGTGCTTGAAAATATATATGGACTCAGAAACATATAAGGTGCTCAATAGGGCAATTCTTCACCAATTTTTATGGTTTTGGAAGGCTTAATGTTCATACTGTCTAGGAAAATTTTACATTTTCTTTGGATTTCAACATTTCTGCCTCATGTGAAAGTTCATTGTCTTTGAGTCAATCGTAGTATTCCATTTTTGATGGGTCATGCTTCTTCCTGGAGATTTTACAAGAATGCACTTTGTTGCAGTTCCTGAGGAAGAATGGAACACGCTTTTAATAAATGGCATGACGGTTGGCAGAGGAGAAATTTCTCCAGAAGAATTCTATGCTGTCATAAAGAAACGAATTGAGCGGACTCTGATCCGAACAGTATCAAGAAAAACCCTTAACCTTGAATCCTTGTAGCCATCTATCTCCTTTAAATGGTTTTCCATTTCTAACTCTTTTTATCTGTTCAGAAGGGTGGCTCATACCAGCAACGCATTCTTACCGAGTATCTTAAGGGTATCCAATCTAGAGCTGAGGAGATCGTTAATGCGCTTCAAAGCAAGAAATAGTCGAAAGACACTAATCAATGATCAATTCCATATTCCAATGGTATCGACAGCATACGGAGCCTGAAAAGCAGTTTCGTCTCTAAAGTGGAAAATCATAGAAAGCACATTTGGGGTATTTAAGGGAAAAGCAGAGGTAGATTCTCTGCATATTCATTATCTTGTGCAACTTGTCCCTAATCGTTTCAGTTCCGAAAGGGAAGATATTATCAGGAATCCCCAGCTTTTTCACTTCTAACCTGGAATTGAAGACATTTAAGTTTCAGAAGTTTGATTTATACCTCCAGGGCATTTTCTTCTGATACTAGCTTGGTAATGGTACAGATTACAAGTCTGTTATGTTCATATATGTATTTGGAATGAAGACTTTGCACACTCATGTTGAAATTCTGAGCTCATATCGTGTAAAATGTGTTATTCCAGGGACCTTGCCTGTGCAGTCTCTGCGTGTGTTTGGGTTGATGATAGTTACTTGCAAGTTGCTTATCCCTGTTTTAAGTCATCTCTATTGTATTGTTACCCAGACTTGAGTTATGATATCTCCTGGGATGGCCCCTAAAACTTATTTTTAGGTCAAACAGGTCGAACTCGAACTCAGATTGATTGGGTTTGAGATGGCTCCTGAAACTTATTTTTAGGTCGAGCAGGTTGAACTCGAACTCAGATTGATTGGGTTGAGACAACTCGATATTCAATCAGTTTAAAGGTCAAACGACATCATTTTAAGTCAACTCTACCATTTTTTTTGGTATCATTTTATACCCTGAAGTTACTTAAAATTTTAAATAAAAAGTATATTTAATTTTATTATTAAAAATGGCAAAAATTTCTATTTTATTTAAATTTAAACTTGAATATTTGAATTT
>JANIHZ010000209.1:73876895-73888021 GCA_027478365.1 Erythroxylum rufum | reverse complement strand
TTGAATATTTGAATTTAATTAAACTTGAATTTGCGGTGATAAAATTTTCAGGTTCAATTAACAAAAAATTAAATTATACAATCTAAAATTAATGAATTAATCATATTTTAACTAATAATTAAAAAATAACCCAAAAAGATCACAGCCATCAAAATCTCATCAAACGGCTACGAATCCCTCTTGCAGGGGATATGATCCTCTGTTTTATTTTTTGTGTACCAATTCTGTCATATTTGATCTCAACCATTTATTTTTATAGATCATACATAAATAAATGGTTGAGATCAAATAGATCAGAATTAGTACACTGGGACACAAGATATGAGGTCCTCCTGCACACCTATCAAAGGAATATTGGATCTCCAACTGGAAAAAGAATTGGTACTATGCAATCTCTAATTTGCCCTCTTAAAACTCCCTAAATATCCTCTATGCCCTCTCCCCTTAGTCTCTTGTCTTGTCCCTAAGATTAACCCACTCACTCTCACTAACCTCATCGACTCAGATCTAGAAGCAGAGAAACTGAACGCTTATGTTTATATATTTGTGCTTTGCTGATCAGATCTGCGGTAAAGATCTTCGTGTCCTTCCTCTTGAGTTCTGATTTCTGTTTTCAGTTCCTCTTAGATCTGTTAATATGCTATTTTGATCTTCAGTGTTAGTGGATTCGGCGTTCTTTGTTTTTTTTGTTGGTGTAGTGTTGGAGAAAGATGTTGACGAAGTTCGAGACGAAAAGTAATAGAGTGAAGGGACTGAGTTTTCACAGCAAAAGGCCGTGGATTCTCGCGAGTCTTCATAGTGGTGTGATTCAACTATGGGACTACCGAATGGGGACTCTGATTGATCGGTTCGATGAGCACGATGGTCCTGTTCGTGGCGTTCACTTTCACAATTCTCAACCTCTCTTTGTCTCCGGAGGTGACTCTGCAAGTCTTCGCCCCTTTTTTTTGGTCACGAATCATGGTTTCAATTATATTTTTTTGTGCAATTTTATGTAATGTGTTCAATTGCTTTTTATTTCTTTGCGAATTTTGAGAATGCTTGGGAGGTAGAGTGCATTGAACTCTGATTATATTTCTAACAATAATAATTCGTTAGGTCTAGGCGATTTGTTTCTAGTTTAGTAAATATTCATTGAAGGATGAGTGCGAGGTTGTGATCGTTGGTTGAACTTCTAGGTTTTTTGATGGGAAGGTGGAATCTAGGTTCAGAAGTTTGATTCTTCTACTACAATGTATAGAAGTGATTTCCGGGACTTCCAAACTAACTTTCTTTGAACTTGGCATTGGGAAGATGTGATGATGACCATAGATTTCAGCAAAACAATAATACTCCTAGCAGTGGAGATAGAAGATTGTGTAAAATTCAAGTTTGGAGATTAAGAGATGCATATGCATGCATAAGAATAAGTACAAGGGTCTGCGTTCGGTATACAAATATGGAATATGAATTGAATGGCTAGATGTTGCTGCCAAATTGAAATGACATCTGGATCTAGGTCGGTTCTTTCTTAGTTCTTGTTACTGGGACAGACAGATCTTGGAGTTGTCAAATTTATTTTTGGACATCTAAGTGACAAAATTTTGAAATAGGTCTGGCATTGTTAAAAATGTCAGGATTTGAGATATCAGTGAACTTAATATTTTCTTGATTGTGTTCTTTCATGTTTACTATTTCTTGTATCTTTCAGTTGAAGTTTACAAAAAATAGAAAATTGGATTTACTTTACTTTGGCTTTACCTTTTTGTGCAAAGTAGTTCCTAAAGTAAATAATTGGTGTGTTATGGCCATGATGGCTTGCAGGAGACGATTACAAGATTAAGGTTTGGAATTACAAGTTACATAGATGTCTGTTCACTCTTCTTGGGCATCTTGACTACATTCGTACTGTCCAATTTCATCATGAATACCCATGGATTGTTAGTGCCAGTGATGACCAGACAATTCGAATTTGGAACTGGCAATCACGGACTTGCATTTCTGTGTTGACGGGTCACAATCATTATGTTATGTGTGCATCATTCCACCCTAAAGAAGACCTCGTTGTGTCAGCATCTCTTGATCAAACTGTCCGTGTATGGGATATTGGATCCCTCAAAAGGAAGACTGTATCACCAGCTGATGACATTCTGCGGTTGAGTCAGATGAACACAGATCTTTTTGGTGGTGTGGATGCAGTTGTTAAGTACGTCCTGGAAGGCCATGACCGAGGAGTCAACTGGGCTGGTTTCCATCCTACTCTTCCTTTAATTGTTTCAGGAGCAGATGATCGCCAAGTAAAATTATGGCGCATGAATGGTTAGTGATCTAAATACCCTTCACCATCTGTGCTAGGGTTGTTTATCATTTATCATATCATGCAAAAGACTTAATTATCATTTTTCAGTTGAAGTCCTTCGTTTCCTTCTACCCAGAATTTAATTGATCTTGAACCCTTTTCCTGTATTTATTACCTGTGATTGCGATAAAATTACAGAATCAGTTGACATCTTTTTTTCTGCTTTCAGATACAAAAGCTTGGGAAGTGGATACATTGAGAGGGCACATGAATAATGTCTCATGTGTTATGTTCCATGCCAAGCAGGATATAATTGTATCTAATTCAGAGGATAAAAGCATTCGTGTGTGGGATGTAACCAAACGGACAGGGCTTCAAACCTTCCGTAGGGAGCATGACCGTTTCTGGATACTTGCTTCTCACCCTGAGATGAATCTCCTGGCTGCAGGACATGATAGTGGCATGATTGTTTTTAAGTTAGAGAGAGAAAGACCTGCATTTGCTGTGAGTGGTGATTCTCTTTTCTATGCAAAAGATCGCTTCTTGCGACTCTTTGAGTTTTCAACTCAAAAAGACACACAAGTGATACCTATTCGACGTCCTGGTACCACCAGCTTGAATCAAAGCCCAAGATCTATTTCATACAGCCCTACGGAAAATGCTGTTCTTGTTTGCTCAGATGCTGAAGGGGGCTCATATGAGCTGTATGTAATACCTAAAGACAGCATTGGTAGGGGTGATATTGTTCAGGAGGCAAAGAGAGGTGCTGGGGGCTCTGCTATCTTTGTAGCTCGTAATAGGTTCGCTGTTCTTGAGAAAAGCAGCAACCAGGTCCTTGTCAGGAACCTAAAGAATGAGGTTGTTAAAAAGAGTGGTCTCCCCATTGCTACTGATGCAATATTTTATGCTGGGACTGGTAATTTACTTTGCAGGACAGAGGATAGAGTGGTCATATTTGATCTTCAGCAAAGGCTTGTTCTTGGGGAACTCCAAGCACTTCTTGTCAAATATGTTGTGTGGTCTAACGACATGGAAACTGTTGCTTTGCTCAGTAAACATGCGATCATCATTGCTAGCAAGAAGCTTGTGCATCAATGTACTCTTCATGAGACAATTCGTGTAAAGAGTGGGGCCTGGGATGATAATGGTGTTTTCATCTATACAACACTTAATCACATCAAGTACTGCCTCCCAAATGGTGATAGTGGTATTATTAGAACCCTTGATATCCCTATATACATTACCAAAGTGTCAGGCAATACAATATTCTGCTTGGATCGGGATGGGAAAAGTAGGGATATTGCCATTGATGCGACGGAGTATATCTTCAAACTGTCTCTTTTAAGGAAGAGATATGACCATGTGATGAGCATGATTAGGAACTCACAGCTTTGCGGGCAGGCAATGATTGCTTATCTGCAGCAGAAGGGGTTCCCTGAGGTTGCTCTACATTTTGTGAAGGATGAGAGAACTCGATTTAATTTGGCTCTGGAGAGTGGGAACATTCAAATTGCTGTTGCATCAGCTAAGGAAATTGATGAGAAAGATCACTGGTACAGACTAGGGGTGGAAGCTCTTCGGCAAGGCAATGCAGGCATTGTTGAATATGCTTATCAGAGGACAAAGAATTTTGAGAGATTATCTTTCCTTTATCTAATAACTGGTAATTTGGAAAAGCTGTCCAAGATGCTCAAAATTGCAGAAGTTAAGAATGATGTCATGGGACAGTTTCACAATGCCCTATATATGGGTGATGTGCAAGAACGTGTTAAGATTTTAGAAAATGCTGGTCATTTTCCACTGGCATATGCTACAGCTAGAGTCCATGGGCTACAGGATGTCGCTGAGCGTCTAGCCACTGAGTTGGGAGACAACATTCCATCTTTTCCTGAGGGTAAAAGGCCCTCTCTTCTCATGCCACCAGCTCCCATTATGTGTGCTGGTGATTGGCCGCTTCTGAGAGTTATGAAAGGCATATTTGAAGGTGGGCTTGATAACTTGGGTAGAGGTGCTGCTGATGAAGATGAAGAAGCTGTAGAAGCTGATTGGGGTGAGGAACTTGATATGGTTGATGTGGATGATTTACAAAATGGGGATGTAACAGCAATTTTGGAAGATGGGGATGTTGCTGAAGAAAATGAAGAAGGTGGATGGGACCTGGAGGACTTGGAGCTACCTCCTGAGGCGGAAACACCACGGGCTTCTGTCAGTGCTCGGTCAACAGTATTTGTGGCACCAACTCAAGGCATGCCTGTGAGCCAGATTTGGACCCAGAGATCTTCACTTGCTGCTGAACATGCTGCAGCTGGCAATTTCGATACTGCCATGCGCCTGCTCAGCAGGCAACTTGGAATTAGAAATTTTACACCATTGAAATCCACGTTTCTTGATTTACATTCAGGTAGCCAAACCTATTTACGAGCCTTTGCATCTACTCCAGTGATATCACTAGCTGTTGAACGAGGATGGAATGAGTCTGCTAGTCCCAATGTGAGAGGCCCTCCAGCATTGGTATTCAATTTCACTCAGCTGGATGAGAAGGTCAGGGCTGGTTACAAGGCCACTACTTCCGGGAAATTCAGTGAGGCACTTCGAATTTTTCTCAGCATACTTCATACAATTCCTTTGATTGTTGTAGAATCAAGAAGGGAAGTGGATGACGTGAAAGAGTTACTTATTATAGCTAAAGAGTATGTTTTGGGTTTGCAAATGGAGCTGAAGAGAAAGGAATTAGAAGACAACCCAGTACGCCAGATGGAGCTTGCTGCTTACTTTACCCACTGCAGTCTTCAAATTCCACACTTAAGGCTTGCCCTGTTAAATGCTATGAGGGTTAGCTACAAGTTCAAGAACCTCGCAACTGCAGCTAACTTTGCTAGGCGACTATTGGAGACTAACCCCACTGTTGAGAACCAATCAAAGACGGCTAGGCAAGTGCTGCAGGCTGCAGAAAGGAGTATGACAGATGCTTCTGAGCTGAATTATGATTTCAGAAACCCATTTGTAGTATGTGGTGCAACTTATGTGCCAATTTATCGAGGACAAAAAGATGTCTCCTGCCCATATTGCACTTCTCGGTTTGTTCCAACTCAGGAAGGCCAACTGTGTTCTGTGTGTGATCTTGCAGTGGTTGGTGCGGATGCATCAGGCCTGCTCTGTTCTTCTACCCAGATACGATGACCGAAAAATGATTCCAGATCATCACTTTTATCATTTTACATCTCATCTTTGTAGCAGCAAAAGCAGTTGTCTAATCGAGGTAAGAAGTGTTATAGAAAGAGTTTTAAGTTCCAAAAGATTTGTTTGTGCTGTCTTTCTCTTTTTACTCTCTTTTTTCTTTCCTTTCCTTTATTTACTTGGATATGAATTTTCGATGTAATAATCACTTGAGAATTTTGGCATGAGCTATTCTTGGTAGTTGTTCATATGCAAGAATAGCGAAGGACCCTTTTTATATTTAGACCATCACTAGGAAGGACACTTATCAAATGTATGCAGATACCCACTTGGCAAATTCTTTTTGCTCGTGTCTGTGGTGAATTTAATTCAGTTTGTTGGTAGGCAAAGCATATCCATGTCTATGTTTCTTTATACATATTTTCGTTCGAGTTGCTTGCTTGCAAGGATGTTTCTCACATTAGATAAAAATTGTATGGAAACGTGCCGAGTCTGCTAATATTAGTTGGTTCGAGTTTGTTATTTGGTTTTACTTAGAATATATAGTTTGTGAGTTAGTACGTGTATTCGAGAATATTAGTTGGTTTCAATCTGTCATTTGGTTCTAAATCATAAACTTACCAATTGATTTACTTAGAATGTTATTTAGAATGCATAGTTTATGAATTATTATATGTAGTCCATAATTTTATTGAATGAGCTTAAGGCCACTTAAAAGCTCACAAATGCATGAAAGGTGTCGTAGTCTCTGGCTGAACTAAGCCCATCAGTCTCTGTACATTCACCTTCTCTCATTAAGCTCTTTCTCGGTAAATTTTTACACAATCTTAAAGCCATAAGTGTGTAGTTAGGGATGATAATTAGTCTGGTTTCGATTCTGATATTAGTTAGTTAGTTTGAGTTTGTCATTTAATTTTAAATTTTAAACTTGATAGTTGATTAACTTAGAATATATTTAATTTATGAATTATTCAAATATTAGTTGGTTTAATTATGTCATTTGATTCTAAATCATAAACTTAGTAATTAATTTAGTTAAAATAAATAATTTATGAATTATTCGTATATTCGCATGTAATTTATGAATTACGTAAAATCAAAGCTTTAAAAAGCTAACAAATGCAATTTCCCACTAACCCAAGTTCATCATAATCCTGAAGCCAGCCCATCAGTTTTTATGTGTTAGGAATGGGAAAAGTAACGTCTCGATTTGATCAGAAGTGAATGGTTACGATTTGAATTTCAAATCAGATCAGATTTGAGCCTCTCCCTTAATTTCATGAATTATCTGATCCGAAATATTAATTTTTTAAGTAAAACAATGTTTAAGATTAAAATCAGATTTAATTTGGGTTTTGACTGAATTTTGGGTCTTTCAAAATTAATCAAATTCAAATTCGGACATGAAATCTTGGGCTCAATTAAGTTTCGATTAGGTCCATACTTAAATATAGATTTTTGGACAAAGCTTGGGTTACAAAGCTTGGGTTTTAAGTAGACTTGAGTTTGGTCTGATTCGTCGTCAAGTCTACTGTAAAATTTTCGAATCTCATATCAATAAATGTGTAGTTAGGCGTGATAATTTAGTTCGGTTTCAATTTGTTGACTTCAGTTTGATTGACTCTAACTTGATGTTTATCAGATCTGAAAATTACGGAAAACTTGTCGGACTCAATTAAACCAAAATTAACTCTTGGGTTTGTGTGCTCGATTCAAATTGGCCGAAACCATTGTCAACCCTATAGATACTGGGTTTAAATTTTTAAAAATTAATATGGCAAAGATGGGCTTGGCCCAATTGAACTTGGCCCAATTGAATTTAATACATAGGAAAACTTCAAGCCTATATATAATTAGAAGAGGAAATAATATTTTACTCATTAGAATAATTTTTTATTATTTTAATTTATATAAAACATTTTATAAACATTATATATTTAAATATTTTTATGAAAATTTAATTCGATTATTTTAATTAATTTAGAGTAAATTTTTGAATAATATTTAAATAGAAAAAATCCTATATTTAGTAATATGGAATAAAAAATGGATTAGATGCTCCACGTCACTTTACGTGGCCAGCAAGTACTCTTTAAGGATTATATAAAAAAGAAAAGAAAACTACGCATTAAATACACGTGGTTAATTTTAATTGGTTCTACTTGTGAAGTACATAATGAGAGAACCTCAAAACAATATTAAGGTCACCAACCCAACGCGCCAGTAACCGATCAATCAAAGCCTGTAATCACACGAAGCACAAGGAGATTATGGCGATCAACACCGATTCTCAACAACCATTGTCGTTCCCCACATCCATGGAACCTGCTTTGCAGGATCGATTTGATGAACAAGAAGAGTTTGATGTGAATTACTGGGAGTTCGTTAACCAATCTGATGCTGACTCAGATAACGAATCTCTGGTCAGCGTGGAAGATGGGTTTGTCGCTTTGTACCGTGTAAGAACCAGAACGACCACCCCATCGGTGAAATCCCCAGAAATGAACGAGGAAACTGGGTCTCCGAGGACGACCCATTCCGGTGATGATGGTGATGATCATCATCATGAGCAGGACGACGTGGGATCCATTGTGGTGTTTGGTTTGGATGATGGATTTGAGGAACAGGAAGATGAGGAGGAAGAGGAAGATGGGTATGGGTATGGGTTGGATGATGAGCTCGTGCCGTTGAGTGTGAGAGGGAAGTTCGGGAAACAGAGGATGAGGAAATTGGGGAAGAGGGTTTTCGCTAAGATGAACAATTCGAAACGGAACCCACATCTGTTTGTGAAACCTGGGTGTGTTCGTGGCAAATATGGTCTGGGAATGAAAGCTTGAAGATGTTAAAGAAAGGTAAAAGCTTTAGGAAGGGGCTTGATTGGGGGTCAAAACTTGGGTTGGATATTAAAAATGGGGTTGTTGTTAGGTGTAGTTAGTGTGATTGGATCATGTTTCTTTTAATTTCCTCAGTTTAGGTTGTCTGGACTGAGATGACTCATTGTTGATTTTAGCTGTTTCACCATCTTAATGCTTATTAATACTCATCAATGATCTTGATGTCTCTCATGCCTTTCTCTTCTTTGGTTGATGGGTTTTGGGAGGTACATTCCTACGTTCTTGCGTAGAAATAAAAGTTCTAATCGACCATTTTGATTGGTTAATAGTATTTTTCCTTGAAGTTTGTCAGGAAATTGCTTCAAGAGATTTAAACAGGGACTGGCATGTATTGAATCATCAATTGTTGTAGTTGAATCACAAATGCTGTGATGTGTTCATTTTACTTAGTCTTATTCACATTTTACTTTCGGAAAATGGGTGTCTCTGAGTTGGCTGTTGGGTGAAAAGTGTTTTCAGGATTTCCTACGCCTCCATCGAGTTACTGTCCATGTTTGTCTAGTTTGAGTCAGAAAGAAAATGGTGGAGAATTAGGTTTCGATCTTGTAACATTCATAATCTTCATGAAGTTTTGATCATTAACATCTATTACAATTTGGAATTATGGGAAATGGTTTAATGTTTGCTTGTTATAAGTGGTACACAGATGCTTGGTCATAATTCAAGATGAGATGAAGTTTAGAACCGGGAAAATGCTTCATATTCGTTGTTTATGGTCCCTAGGAGTTACTAGTTCACAATGTTCTTTGGAGCGATAAGTGATTAGTTTATTTTTATCTTTAAGCTTTCATTGATCTAGTTGGTGACATCTTGGCAGGATTCGGTTCATTGTTATTGATCTATTCTGAAGGTTCTTTATCCATATTCATTTAGCATCATTCAGCACTTCTGCATACTTTAATGTTTTAATATTTGCTTGCTATAAGTGCTAGGGAGATGCTTGATCGTAATTAAAGATTAGATGAAGTTTAGACCCAGTAAATGTTTCACATTCGTTGTTTATGGTCCCCAGGAATTACTAGCTCACAATGTTCTTTGGAGCAATAAGTGATTAGTTTGTTTTATCTTTAAGCTTTCATTGATCTATTGCTTACATCTTGGCAGGATTCGGTCATTGTTATTGATCTATTCCAAAAGTTCTTTATCTGTATTCGTTTAACATCATTCAGTGCTGCATACTTTAATGGTTTAATATTTGCTTGCTATAAGTGGAAAGGAGATGCTTGGTCATAATTCAAGATGAGATGAAGTTTAGAACCAGTACCCAGGAGTTACTAGTTCACAATGTTCTTTGGAGCAATAAGTGATTAGTTTGTTTTATCTTTAAGCTTTCATTGATCTATTGCTGACATCTTGGCAGGATTCGGTTCATTGTTATTGATCTATTCCGAAAGTTCATTATCCGTGTTTGTTTAACATCATTTGGTGCTTCTGCTTACTTTTGTGCTGATTTTTCATTCTTCAAAGAGGTCCGACTGATAATAACTATTTTATCTTGTTTACTACCAGTAGTATTGGTTGAGTTACAGAAGTTGTGGGAAAAGATTCAGAAGTTCTGTGTGATAAAAGCAACGTAGAAGACAATTTAAGTTCTGATCCCTTTCCATTATTAAATAAACTAAGATTTTACCATGAATGAGTGATCTTGAAATTTGGAATGAAGAGAAAGTTCATTAGCTACGAGTTACTGAAACATTCTGCCCCTGTTATGAGTGAACTGAGTAAAAGGATTCATGAAAGTCAGACAAAGAGAGTATACATATGCTTTGGTGATTCCTTTTAATCTGTTCTCCAGTCTTCATTCCTTGTTATGTGAAAGGGCCATTAGTGTTATTGTTGGCAATGGCTCTGGCCTCTTAAATCTGGAGTCTGAGCCCACAAATTTTTTAAAGCTCGAGTCTGAATCGAGTTTGGTCAAATCTAATTCGATACAGATCAAATTAAACTAATTTAGTATGATTAATCAGATTCGAAAAATTATGAAGGATAGACTCAAACTCAAATATGGTTGAACTTGAATATTTGAATTCGAGTTTGATTAAACTAACTTGTTAATTATGAGGGCAGGCTTAACTTAATTTACCACTTTAATTGTAGGGTTTCACTGCTTCCAATGTTAAGGTCTGAAGTTGACAAATTTTGATTTCTTACTAAGTTGATTTTTATTTAAGCTTAGTAATTTTAGCTCGATTATATATTTGAGTTGATCGGGATCGAGTTCGGGTTCAAATTTGAGATTGATAGATTAGTTCAAAGTTCAGCTTAAATTCTTTCTTTAAAATGAAGGTGTTTTAGTTAATTTATAGTTTTACTTATGTTATTTTAGTTTACAAATTTTAAAATTAAAATAATATTATTTTAAAAATTAAATTAGAATGATATCATTAAGTATAATCACCAGAAAAATATTCAACCATAAAAGTTTCGTATGAGCAATATCTACGTTAAAACAATATTAAATTTAAACATCGAAAAGGACTTGTCCAAAGTTATCAAGAATATCTTTTTGCTTCCGGTCGGTGTAATCATACAACCACTTGTTTTATCAAAACATGTCACCTCAGTAAGTTCAACTTCAGCGGTTTTATTGCTATATTACTTGTATTATTTCCGCTTCATATCATAAGCAATGTTATGGATTTCGTACCGGGGTTGATATCGGATTGGGCTCTGAAACAGAACTGTACCGGTATCGGTAGATACCGGGTACCGTTTCGGGATATTTTTTAAAATTATAAAATAGTCCCTAAACTTTTTAAAAATTACAAAATAGTCCA
>JANIHZ010000209.1:73851806-73864030 GCA_027478365.1 Erythroxylum rufum | reverse complement strand
GAGAATTTTTTTCTTAAATCTCTGTTAATAACATCATAACTTTAAAGAATCACATTTTTATAATTTCCATTTTAAAAAAAATCTTAATTTTTTGTTAAAAACTAGAAAAATAGATGCAAAAATTCTAAATTTAATTTGAATTAATTAAATTTAAAATTTATGATTATATGATGTAATTAATTTAAATTTGGATAATTTATTAATAATATTTAATTGATTCCATTATTTTTCCACACAAGTTAGAAAGAAGGATTTTTTTTATAAAAGATAAAATTATAATCTTTTGATAATTTAAAAAATTTTAAGCATTTTTTAAATTTATTTACCTTTAATTTGATTAATTACGGTACGTTACAGTTATGATTCTTTCTTATTTACTAGTTACTACTGCTTCGGTTCAGTGCCTACCTACATAGATCAGGTCACTCTCTGTGCTCGTCTCTAAGGGCGAGAGTAAGTGAAGGGAGATTAACTGCGAAGGCGAAAATGGTAGGGCCGCGTGGAGGATGCTGGCCCCCGATGGATCTGTTCCGGTTGGAGGCTGTGTAGTTGGTCCAGCTCATCATCCCCGTCGAGTCGGCTCATCTCACCGTCTCCTATCTCAGCGACCTCGGCCTTCTTCATTTCAAAGATGTCCGTACACTTAGATCAACTTTCTTACTCACTCGTGTGTATACATGCATACTTAAAACTGTCGCCGTTTCTCTGTTAAGGAGATTTTATGAGCTCGAACTCACTTATGAGATAGATTGGAGACTTATTTTCGATTTTTCCTGTTTGTTTCTGTTTCATTCCCTTTGTTTAATATAGCTTAGTTCGGAAATGGTGTGCGATTGATCAGATGGTGTTTTACGTGTGAATTTTTTGCTTTTCAGCTCAATGCAGATAAGAGCCTGTTTCAAAGAACTTATGCTGCTCAGGTGAGACTATCTTTTACGTACGCTTCATTTTCTTGCAGATTTTTAATTTCATATACGAGGAACACGGTTTGATTCTACTTCTTAATGATTATGAAGGAAGGTGATGAACTTAGTCTTTGGTTCTTTTTTAATAAGTTCGTCACATTATGAAACTAGGGCTGAGAGCTTTAAATCTCAAGTCAAGCCTCAAGTCAATTATATTAATGTTACCAGGAAATGTCATCAGTTCATTACCGTCATGTTGAAAATAGTTCAAAATCGTGAGGCAAAGGGGACTGTGAAACACATATTGTTGTCTGTTTGAAAAATCTTGATGACTTAGGTTGTTGTACTTGAAGCAGCAAATATATTTGTGAAGTTGCCTCAAAAGAAAGGAGGCAATGGACACTGACAACTGATTCTTCAACTTTTTGAGATATATTGTTTTATATCATGTTAGTGGGAATTACTATGTTGTTATAGAAGTTTTTTGGTTGTGCGACTGTTAATTTTTTCCCTGTTTTATTAAGATTAAAAAATGTGGAGAGATGGCACGCAAGTTACACTTTTTTAAGGAGCAAATGGAGAAGGAAGGTGTGCGTCCCACCTTCAAAGAAGTCTATGGCACTGAATGATATAGATAAAGAAGATCTAGGGGTATGTGAAGAAGTTCATAATATCAACTGAACTGTTGTGGCACTGAAATTCTCCGATTTCTACAACCTTTAAAGTTTTTTTTTTCCTTTCCCTGGATATGCTAGATTAAGCTTGGAGAGCTTGAGGCAGATCTAGTTGAAAAGGTACTGTGATGCTTTTTGTTATGGCATATTGATGATTGGTGTCCTCTTGTTGCACATAACATATGTGGGTATTAAGAGCTACCTAATTTTGTGAAACGAAATGAAAATTTACCAAGATATGGATATTTCTCGTTGTAGGCTATTGGGTTCTTTTCTTCAGCTCTAAACCTTGCAACTGCTCAGCAGAGGGAAATGGAATCCCATCATAGTGGTGAAGAATCACTATGAATGTCTAAGGCACTTAGGTATGGTATCATTAACTTGTCCCTCAAACTCATAACGTCCTTTTTTGGGTTTGCTGTTCTAGGAAATATTAGCTGATTCATCAAACTAAGTGAAAGTGGGATTTTTTTACGGGCCTTGTCCCTAAAGAAAAGTCTTTGGCATTTGAAAGGATCATATTTCATGCAACCAGGGGCAATGTGTTTATCAGGCAGGCTACTGTGGATGAACCTGTCGTTGATCCTATTTCTGGTGACAAGGTTTTCTTCTCTTCGTCTTATCACAAATGTTTGTAAAACAGTGCAAGAATAGCTTCCTATTGTGATTAGGATTTTCATGCGAAATAAATGAATACATGAAATCTTTTTGTAGAATTGAACTCAATGTTAAAACTACTTGTTTAAGTAGCTTTTGTGGAAAGTTGCTGTATTTAATACGCAATAGTCACTGTACCTTGTGTAATTATAAGAGACAAGTTGGTCGTTTGAATTTTTATCTTTGCTGCAATATACATGGCATCAGGAAAACTTTTCTATTCACATACTTTTGAAATAACTTCTTGGATCTTCTTTTCAATGAACAGTTCCTTCATAACTTAGTTCTTTCCATGTTCCTTTTCAAATTCTGTGTATAATAATTCTTGCTTTGAAATGCCATATACTATGTGTTGTAAATTAGATACCCTGTTTAATAAGTACTTTATACCCACATTGAAAGCTTGGAAATTTTGTTTTCCTAAATTTTTTTTGGTCTGCCGCTGTTATGTCCTTTTCTTAATTTTGTGAATATGCAGACCGAGAAGATTGTTTTTGTTGTTTTCTATTCTGGAGAAAGGGCAAAGAGTAAAATACAAAAAATATGTGAAGCATTTGGGGCAAACCGGTATCCATTCAGTGAAGATCATGGAAAACAAGCTCAAATGATGACTGAAGTATGTGTTATTCCTTGTTTGAAGCCCCCTTTTTTCCTTTAAAGTACCACGATATCTTAATTATTAAGTCTTCGTACAGTATCACTTGTTTGTTTCCCTTTGTTTATTTGTATAGGTTTTCCCTTGTTCCATTATTATATTTCTTTTACTAAACTTCTCAAAAACGGTTTGCCGAATCTCAAGATCAACTACTCTTGTGTTAACACTCTTCTGCTTTTGGATTGCTGTGAAATCACAAGCAGTTTTTTACAGTGGCTGTTAAAAGTTAACCATCTTTGTCTTTCAATTTGAACTCAGGTCTCAGGAAGATAATGGAGATGAAAACTACTATTAACGCAGGGTTATTTCTGAGAAACAATTTGCTACAAACAATTTGAGCAGTGGAACTCTTTGTTCTGTTCAAGATTTTATTACATTAAATTTTATTTGCTACTTTTATGTATCTGATCGTGTAATGTGAATAACATTATATTTCTTCTGAATGATAAAATTCAGAATCATTTTGGTACTCATATATGATTTGTTGCTTTATTTTAAGCATGTTGAATTTTGCGTTTTTGGCTTATCAAGGTTAGGAAGGAGAAATCCATCTACCATTTTCTGAACATGCTTAGTCTTGATGTGACAAAGAAATATCTTGTTCCAACGGGATGGAGTCCTGTCTTTGCCGCTAAGCAAGTAAATTATGTCTTTGTTTCATAAGTGGATGTTGTTTTAGTTATAGTTTAAATATTCATGGTTCTTCAGTATAGTTATGGAATATTCATTTTGATCAAAATAAACTGACTTCGAACTGGCTCTTTACAGATTCAGGATGCATTGCAGCGAGCTTCATTTGATTCCAACTCCCAAGTTGGAACCATTTTCCAAGTTTTGCACGCAAGAGAGTCTCCACCTACATATTTCCGTACAAACAAATTCACTTCTGTTTTCCAGGAAATTGTTGATGCTTATGGGTGAGTATCACCCTTTGTTTTTGTTTTTCTTGCTTTCTTAATCAATTTTCTGAATTAATTCCATTCTATCATTATTTACAATTTAAGGAAGTTAGTTAAACCACGTTTTCTCTTCACCTACTTTAATTCTTTACATTCCTATGATCCTTAAACTATGTAACAGTACTGATCATGAAATCCACCGTTTATATCTTGTTCAAAATTTTAGTTATGTGATGGCATCTATTCAAGTTGTCTCTTGAGGTGAAATACTTTATCATCAACCTTCATCTTCTATATGATTTTTATTGTTGACATGGTCATAGTAGTTGATATAATGTATCTCTGATTGTTGCAGTATTGCAAAGTAGCAAGAGGCAAATCCTGGAGTATACACAATTGTTACATTTCCATTCCTTTTCGCCATCATGTTTGATGATTGGGGGCATGGAATATGCTTATTGCTGGCAACTTTTAAGAGAAAAGACACCATCTATACAGGTAATCTTGGTGTGATTTTGTTGAGGCTAACTGCAGTTTGTATGTTGAATTTCTATCTTGATTTTAGCATTTTTGACTTTTTCTTTTTCCCCTTCTAGATAAAATAAGAGATGTTCCCAATATATTCACTTTTAGATCTTTTTTGCATTGTTTTTTAGAAGTACTGTCGACATACTCCTCTAAAAATCATGTTCTCTTCTATCTAGGCTTGTTCTTTTTTATACATGCAATCATTAACATCTTAATTAGCTATGCTTATTCTTAAGTGAAGAAGCTGGGAGATATAACTGAAATGACCTTTGGTGGTCGTTATGTCATCATGATGATGGCGCTCTTCTCCATTTACACTGGCCTGATCTATGATGAAATCTTCTCTGTACCCTTTGAACTAATTGGTTGGTCAGCATATGCATGTCGTGATCTCTCTTGCAGGCATTTGGAATAGATCTTTGAGACAATTTCTAGAAGCTTTTCCTACTATCTTCTGTTCCAAATACTTGATAGTTTTTTGCTTGATTCTTAGGGATGCTACAATAGAAGGTTTGATCAAGGTGCGCTCTACTTACCCATTTGGTGTGGATCCTGCATGGCATGGTACTCGAAGTGAGCTGCCATTCCTCAACTCTCTGAAAATGAAAATGTCAATTCTTCCTGGAGTTGCCCAAATGAATCTTGGAATAATTTTGAGTTATTTCAATGCAACATAATTGGGGAATAGCTTGAGTATCTGGTAAATTGAATTTATCGTTCCTCATCATTGTGAAGTGGTGCACGGGTTCACAAGCTGACCTGTACCGCGTAATGGTGGTATACATGTTCTTGAGTCCAGCAGATGAAATGGGGGAAAACCAGCTTTTTTCTGGGCAAAAGATTGTTCAGGTTGGCTTCATGCTTCAATTGGGTTGTATGCATATCTTCCTGGCCAATGAGGTGTTATCGTTTCACTGATTCTCTCCTGAATTTTTTTCTCAGCTTGTCTTACTATTGCTTGCCGCTCTTGTTCCTGTACCCTGGATGCTGCTTCCAAAGCCTTTAATTTTGAAGAAACAACGCGAAACTTAAGGCTGCAGCTCCCAATTTCCGAATTGCTTTTGTTAAATGTTCAAGAACTTTGCATTTCATTTAGATTTTATTATGTTCTGATATCCTTCTTATTCAGAGGTATCGAGGTCAGTCATATACACCTATTCAGGGAACTGAAGAGTCCCTTCAATTGGAAGTGAGCCATGACTCCCATGATGATGAAGAATTTGAATTCAGTGAAGTTTTTGTTTACCAGATGATACACACAATTGAGTTTGTACTCGGAGCAGTCTCAACACAGCTTCCGACCTTCGACTCTGGGCCCTAAGGTATCTCAATTCGATATTGATGGCATTAATTTGTCTCAACTTCTTCTTCTTCTTCTTTTTTTTTTTTTTTTCTGATTCTGATAGAAATCTATTCAACCTAGATCTATAAATTTAATCCTATTATTGGACCTTGCTCATATTTTTAAGACATGTATGGAATCCCCAGCGTGAATATGTAAATTTTAAAATTTTAAGGTTTTTTTATTTACCATTCCTATTAATAAGTACAACCAAGCAAGTCCTTGAAAGGGCACATTCTTAATGTTTTGATTGTGATAGGAGCAAGAGTATAAAATCGAGGCCTAAATTTAAAAGGGTCACTAAGGCTCCTGCATGGGCCCAAGACTACTTGACCATAGAAAATGTGATCACAGCTGGAAACACCGAGATGACTTATTAAGTTGATACCTGTTATTAAATTCTGTTTTGGATTCCTTTTGAGTGGTTATAACATTGCAGGTTGTTATTAGAATTCTGTTTTGAAGTTGTTTCTTTTAAAAGAGCTAGTAGCGGCTCAGTTGTAAAGCAAAAAAAGATATCAATCAAAATCTTGTTTCTCCTTTTCTTTCTCTCTTCTGGAGGCTGCTAACCTCGAATTAGTATTTTGTTTCTGTCTTATCAATTGGTGCTTTCATTGACTTTTCCATGGCTAAAGGCACTCGACTCCGTTCACTGGATGAAGCAGTGTCCAAGCTCTCTTCAATCCAAACTTCTCATGGTGAGCAGTTGACCGCTCTCTCATCTTTTTTAAAGGATCTCACAACAAAACTCACCACCATGAAGGCCAAAATCGACCAAGCTGTTCGTAATAAACAACCTCTGGTTAGCGAATACACTTCACTCTCAAACATGGATGCTTGTTGTGACAGCTATAACCGATGTCAAAATAGCCATTGTCTGCCTTTCAAACCATTTGGCCTTGATGTTCCCAGATTTGACGGTACTGATCTGCATGGGTGGATTTTCAAAGCTCAGCAATTCTTTGATTATCACGAGACTAGTGATGACCAACGACTCACCATTTCCTCCTTCCATATAGATGGTGAAGCTCTCTCTTGGTATCGATGGATGAAGCAGAACAATTGAATTCGTTCTTGGGATTCCTTTCTCAAGGATTTGGAGGTCAGATTTGGACCTACAGAGTTTGAAGATTTCCAAGGACAACTATCAAAGCTCACCCAAACAGGTTCAGTTTTGGAATACCAATCCAAATTCGAAAACCTTTCAAATCAAACCGCAGGCCTTCCTGACTCTTTTCTCCTAAGCTGTTTCACTTCTGGTCTTCGTCCGAATATTCGATCGTGAAGTATTAGCATTTTGCCCACAAAATATTACCCAGGCTATGGGTCTTGCTCGTCTACAAGAAGATAAAATGTCTGAGTCTCGAATGCCAAATCAGAACTCATACAAACCATGGGACAATTCCAAACAAAAAAATACCGTGCCTGCTACTCCACCATTACTGCCGACTCCAAAGACGAACCCATGGCCACACCAATCTCCTACTTCTATTCCCATTCGAAATTAAATGCCACTCAAATGCAAGAACGTTGTGAGAAGGGCCTCTGTTTTAACTGCGATGAAAAGTCTCAGCTAGGACACCATTGCAAGTTGAAGTTATTCTTACTACTGTTGGATGATGAAGTAGAGATATCAACAGCGGTAAACATAATGGAGTCCACTCCACCATTGGATACTCCAGCGATTAGTTTTCATGCTTTGGTAGGTCACCAAATTTCTAGCACCTTCCGTTTAACAGGGATGTTGCAAGGTCAGAGGGTCCAGATCCTCATCGATGGTGGTTCAACACATAATTTTATTCAAGAGCGTGTGGCTAAGTTTTTGAATTTAGATATCACTCCCTCTTCAGCCTTTCAGGTGATAGTTGGGAATGGCGAGGAGTTGCAGTGTCAAGGGATGTGCCTAAATCTTCCTCCGCATCTGAATAATATCTCCTTCAACATTGACTTCTTCGTTTTGCTGATTCAAGGGACTAACGTGGTGCTGGGTGCCCAGTGGCTTTCCTTGTTGGGTCGAGTGATGATGGATTATCATGACTTAACTATGGATTTCTATTGGCAGGGACAACGTGTGGTGTTATAAGGTAACCAGAGCTTTGGGCTAGAGCCCATCTATCATACTCAGTTGAATCGTCTTCACTCTACTGATGGAGTTAGATCTTTCTTTCAATTAATGGTCCATGACACTACCAGTATTACTGTGCCCATAGCTAAAACATCGAATCTGCCATCCTCAATTTCTCAAATTCTTGACAAGTTCTTTACAATATTTACACCATCGGACACCTTACCTCCACTACGAGACATCAAACAGCAAATCCATCTACTACCCACTGCAACTCCAGTGAACCTGCGACCCTATCGTTACCCACACTACCAGAAAAAGGAAATCGAGCAATTGGTTCAAGAGATGGTGGAAAAAAGAGTGATCAGACCCAGCAGAAGTCCGTTTTCTTCTCTGGTTTTACTTGTCAAGAAGAAGGATGGCTCTTGGAGGTTTTGTGTCGATTATAGAGCCTTAAACCAAATCACCATAAAGGACCAATTTCCAATTCCCACGATTGATGAGCTACTCGATGAACTACACGGAGCAAAAATATTTTCCAAAATCGACTTACAATTCGGTTATCACTAAGTGCGGATGGCTGAAGAAGATGTCCATAAAACTGCATTCAGAACGTATAATGGACATTTCGAGTTCTTAGTCATGCCCTTCGGACTTACAAATGCACCATTGACCTTTCAGATGTTGATGAACTCGATTTTTTAGCCTTTCCTTCGTAAGTTTGTGGTAATTTTTTTCGATGATATTTTTGTTTATAGTCAAACAATTTCTGAACATATGGAGCATTTGTTGGAAGTTTTGCACTGTCTAAAGAATAATGTATTATATGCCAAGTTCGAGAAATGTTCATTCGGACAAGAGAGTGTAGAATACTTGGGTCATGTTATCTCAAGAATAAGTGTGGAGCCTGATCCATCTAAGGTTAAGGTTGAGTGGGAATGGCCGAGGCCGATGACTGTTTCTCAATTAAGGAAATTTCTAGGGTTATCAGGTTGTTATAGAAGGTTCATTAAAGGCTATGCAATGATTGCAGCTCCACTCACATCATTGCTACAGAAGAACTCTTTTGCCTTGAACGATTCTACAGAAAAGTCATTTATTAACTTGAAGTCAGCTCTCACTGATGCACCGGTACTAGCCTTGCCTAATTTTTCAGAGACATTCATCATTGAAACGGATGCCTCCGGAATTGGGATAGGTGTTGTATTGCTTAAAGATGCCATCTAGTGGCATATTTTAGCAAAAAGCTTTGCCCCAAGATGCAGCGTGCTTCAGCATACTCTCGGGAATTGTTCACAGTAATGGAAGCGGTTAAAAAATGGAGACAGTACCTGTTGGGAAAGAAATTTGTGATTAGAACTGATCAACAAAGTTTTAAGAGCTTGATGAAATAGGTCATACAAACACCCGAACAGCAGGTGTACCTCATCAAACTTCTGGGTTATGATTTTGAGGTGGTTTATAAACCGGGTAAGGGGAATTTGGTTGCAGATGCATTGTCTCGAAAGGTGGAAGAAAATGAGGTACCATCCAATTCTTTTTTGGCACTTTTAATTCCAGTATTTGGTATCCTTACAGAAATAAAAGCTGCCATTCTTAGGGATGGAGAACTTAAGAACCTGCTAGATAATGTATTAACTGGTTCTAACAATGATTATACTTACAAGGATGAGTTGTTACTTAAGGGTGGGAAGATAGTGGTGCCGAATGTCAACAATTTGAGGGATAGAATCATTTGTGAATTCCACTCTATACCTTTAGGAGGACATGGGGCAATCAAGATGACCATAGCTAGGATTGCTAGTATGTATAGTTAGCCAAAAATGAGAGATGATGCTAAACGATTTATCAAACATTGTCACACTTGTAATCAAGCTAAATATGAGACTCGGGTTCCGGCTGGTTTGTTACAACCTTTAGCTATACCAAACCAAGTTTGGGAAGAATTATCTATGGACTTTATTGTAGGATTGCCAAGCTCTGAAGGGTATACAGTAATTTTCGTTGTTGTTGATAGACTATCGAAATATGCTCATTTTGGAGCTATGAAGGCTGGGTTTACTGCTGCCAAAGTTGCAACAATGTGCATTATTATGGTGTATCGTTTACATGGAATGCCAAAATCAATTGTGAGTGATAGGGATCCAATTTTTATGAGCCAATTTTGGCAGCAACTATTCAAGGCAAGTGGAACCACACTCAAACACAGTTCAGCTTACCACCCTCAAATGGACGGTCAAACGGAAGTTGTCAATCGTTTTTTGGAACAATATTTGAGATGTTTTTTAATGGATCATCCAAATCGGTGGTTTGATTATCTTTCGTGGGCTGAATTTTACTATAACTCATCTTACCATACAGTTACAGGTTTTACTCCTTTCTTTATTGTATATGGCAGGGAAGCTCCAACTGTGATACCATATCAGCCAAGAACAAGTACAAATGAGGTTGTTGATTGTGAGGTGACAACTCGAGATGTTGTGTTGCGTCAATTGAAAGACAATTTGAATCGAGCTAGAAATGCTATGAAGATTCAGCATGATAAGCATAGACAAGAGCGTGAATTCAAGGAGGGTGATTTTGTCTATGTTAAACTGCAACCTCACTGCCAGAAGACAGTCAGAGAAACCGTTTGTTCTAAGCTGAGTAGACGTTATTATGGTCCTTTTAAGGTGTTGCAAAAGATTGGAGAGGTGGCCTATAAATTGGAATTGCCTGAATCTTCTCAAATACACCCAGTGTTTCATGTCATCTTACTCAAACATTGTGATCAACTGCCAGAAACTGGAACATTAACATTACCACCATTGTCTTATAATGGCCAACCACAAGTATCTCTAATGGCTATCATCGACAACCGCCAAGTTTTGAAGAACAACAAATGGAAAGCCCAAGTATTGATACAGTGGAATGGTCTACTACTTAAGGAGACTTCTTGGGAGAATGCAGAAGAAATAAAAGATGTGTATGGACTGAAGAGCAACCTTGAGGACAAGGTTGTCGAAAAGGAAGGGGCAATTGATAGAAGCAAGAGTATAAAATCGAGGCCTAAATCCAAAAGAGTCACCAAGGCTCCTGAATGGGCCCAAGATTACTTGACCATAGAAAATGTGATCACAACTGGAAACACCGAGACTACTCATTAAGTTGACACCTGTTATTGAATTATGTTTTGGATTCCTTTTGAGTGGTTATAACGTTGCTGGTTGTTATTAGAATTCTATTTTGAAGTTGTTTCTTTTAAAAGGGTTGGTGGCGGCTCAGTTGTAAGGCAAAAAAAGTTATCAATCAAAATCTTGTTTCTCCTTTTCCTTTCTCTCTTCTGGAGGTTGCTAACCTCGAATTAGCATTTTATTTTTGTCCTATCAGATTGGCTTTGGAAGCGTGTTATTATTGATAGTATAAATGATTCACAGGGTGGCTACGGGCTAGGTTGGGTTGAGTTACATCCTGATTAAACTCGGGCTAAAATTAAAAAAAATGTCATTTTGTTAAATTGGCTTAGACCGGCCCTCTAAACCTAAGGTTCTTTCAACTTGGACCTAACTCGGCTGAGCACAATTTGTCAACCTTAGTGATTCATTAATCTCTTTCTCTTGTTATATTGTCATCTGTTTTCACAAATGAATGTGCAATTAATATTCTTCTTCTTTTCTTTCTTTATGCATTCTAGCCCACTCCGAGTTGTCTTGTGTATGCATCCTATATTTGCTATGCCAAACTCTTGGCGCTTTCCTGCATGCGTTGAGACTTCACTGGGTAGAATTCCAGAACAAGTTCTACGAGGGAGACGGGTGCAAATTCATTCCGTTTTCATTTGCACTATTAGCTGAAGAAGATGAATAATGCACCGAGATCGAGTCAAATCTTGCTGCTACCAAAGCTAATCGAGTCTGGCACTAATTGGGTACGATTTTGTGTTGATCTTTTTCCTTGCTGAATTAAGATTAGACCATGATTTGGTATTTAACTGGTAGGGGAGTTGATCGGAGCTTCTTCACGTGTCCTTAGAAGGGATAGGTAGCTTTTTAGAGTAGTGTTTTTTTTTTTTTTTTGGGTAGTAAATCGGCCGAGGCCGAAAGAAAACTACAAATGAGTAACTCGGGGGAGAGGTTCTGGTTATGGGCTATCTAATAATCAGTGAACTTGATTTGTTCAAATTCCATTTCTTTATTCTTGAAAACTAAATAAAATGTTAAACTACCTTCCCTTTAATCCAGTGTTTTGCATTAAGTGTTGTATCAACAAAAAACTTTACAAAACTATATTGGATTATTCTTTGGAGTGTATAGCAAAACTTATGAAAAGAAATATCCACTCAAAATTTTAAATTAAAAATAATTATCATATTTAAAAGTTTTAATATTAATTTAATAAATAGAACTATTGGTTCAAAATTCAAAAATTTGGTTTCCAATTTCAATCATAATAAAAAATCAAATTTTAATTACGTAAAACTTGTAGACCTAATTTATAATTTTAAAAATTAATTTAGAACA
>JANIHZ010000209.1:73741357-73754194 GCA_027478365.1 Erythroxylum rufum | reverse complement strand
TAATAATAACGATTAATAGTCACAAAATTAATTTTATAAAACTATAAAAGGATTAACTATATAGCTATTATTTAATAATGAATTATGTTAAATAAAGAATAAGTTAGGCATAGAAAAAAAAAGAAAAAAGAGAAACATTAGAATTTGCTTATATGGTGGATATTGAAGCAGAACCAGACCTTCCAAGCTTAAGGATGAGAGAGACAGCCTGAGAGAGAGAGAGAGAGAGAGAGAGAAATGGGTATGGAGGTTCTCCGAGAGGGGTTTAAGGGAGGTTTTTAGGTCTACCAACTGGTGGTTAGAGATTGAACTCCTAAACCAAACTCAATACTCAAGAACTCAAAAGAGTTGCAACAACATCAAGGAGAAGAAGAAGAAGAAGAAGAAGAAGCAGAAGCAGAAGCAATAGTCATAACAAAAGCAAGTCAAGGTTTCACCAACTACTACCATTAACTACTGTTGCTTCTGTATCTACAAGTACGGTTTTCAAACGACACTTAAAAACCACTGAAAAGTTGGATCTTTTTTTATTTTTCAGAGAAAAGTCATACAAAGATTAGCTAGAAATAGGAAAGCCATCATTTTCTTTAAAAGGGTACTTCTCTTTTTTATAGATAAAAGCAAAGCATAACAAGTTAACAACTGTACTTACTTTGTGTAAGTGAAAGAGAAAGTGAAAAGAAAGAGGAAGCTGCTCACGTGGGCTTTCGATGGAACGATGGATGAAGAACATATGATGAGAAAAAAAGATCAGAAGTGAGAAAAATTCATCTGCTTCAATATCTCTCTTTTTTTTTTTTAATTTTCCTCATTTTTTTGGTTATTTATATCTTTGTAGGGTTGTATATTGAAAAGGGTATTGTTGTGTTGTTGTTGTTATGCTTGTATTGGGATCTGATTTGCGAATCAACCGATCCATTGTTGTCTTCGACATGTTCTGTTCCCCAGAACACTCCCAAGTGTTGGTAGTTTTCGGGTAAAATTTTAATTGCTTGATCTCTGGGACTTTTTTAATCTCTGCCATGCATATTTTTTTAATGATATACTTCTCTTTTCATGATTCTTTTCCTGGAGTTGGAAAATATTATGTGGTGATACAAGATTGTTCCTCTTTTTCAGTTACTATCTATTGGGATTTGCTGATAAATGTTTGCTTTAGCATCTTATAATCACTGATTTAAGTAAATTTTCCTCTTGGAATGTTTTCCAAGTGTTAGTTTGCTCATCAAAGTTCATCCCCTTGCTCATAGTTTGTAACTCTTTTTGTGAAAAAATAGTTTGTTTTTGGGTTATTGGCCTTTTTGTTCATAGATTTGTGGGGAAAGCTTTGTTTTTCTTTTTTTTTTGGTAATATAAAGTTTGTTTATACTATCAAATAAAAATGATGATAACCATGACAGTAATCCACAAAGTCTTTGGGTTTTCTGTTTATGTTTTGTATTCTGAGTTCTATGATTGAATAAGCTTACCATCTTTGCTATTGTAATTAAAAGTTACATAATATTGGCTTATATTTGCGGTTTTCCATAAGGAAAAAGCTTCATGGTTGGCGATTGGTGATCATCGGTGGCCATTGATATGATAAATTGTAAAATTAAAATTATCTTTATTTGTTAGTGGTAACGAGTCTCTTTTCATAAATGCAATGCCTAATATGTTTTACTTTTTGTGAATGTAAAGATTGATGATAATATGGTTATTCCATAAAAGTTCATTGCTTCCTTGTTCTATATCTCTTCTTGCACGTTTTCCTGTTTGTGTGAAGAGCTGTTTTTTGGTTTATGCAGGCTGTTTGAGTGATAATTTTCAGTTAATGGGAGACTGTGAGATGTGGATTTAATAACGTGGAATAAATAAATGGCTACTTATTATCCTAGTCCCAATAATCAAAGAGAAGCTACACAAATGATATATTTGCCTGGTTCCTACTCAGAGGCACCTGTTCTTCCAGGCAATATGATGGTGTATATGAATTCTGGATCATATCCTGATGCTTTGGCTGGTAATTCTCAGCAGCCAAATAGCTGCATTGATGTTCATCCTGCAGAAGCTTCAGATTCAACACCACAGGAGCAACAAATGATGTCGAGTCTTAATGGATCACTGATCGGAGAACATGAGTTCAATGCCTGGAGGGACAGTAGGAATGAGGTATTGGTTATGCACTCTATGAATGGTCCTGGGATTCTTCGTGGTGGGCAGAACCTGCAAGGCCAGGGTTTATCACTCAGCCTTGGCACCCAAATCCCATCTGGAATACAAATGCCATCCATCCCCTACCGCAATCTGAACCCGAATCCAAGTCCAAACCAAGGAATTGTATCGTTCTTAAGTCCTAATGGGTCAGTTATGGGTGAAAATGGTGATAGAAATAACTCTTCTGGTGATGAATTATCAAGAAATGCCGAGTATCTGCCACATGGTTCTGGTTTTCCTGGAGGGAACCAAGATCTAACCAGAGGGGACTTGTCACCATTTGGAATGACTAGTGTTGCAAGAGCCATTCCCCATTCCAAGTACCTTAAAGCAGCACAGCAACTTCTTGATGAAGTTGTTAATGTTCGAAAAGCTCTGAAACAGCCTGATAAAGAGAAAGACCAAGGCACAGATGAGCATGGCATGAACAGCTCAAAAGATGGTGATAATGGATCTAAGAGTGGGCCTTCAAATCCTCAAGAATCCGGCAATAACTCACCAAGTGAGCTTTCACATGCTGAGAAACAAGAATTGCAGACCAAATTGACAAAGCTTTTATCCATGGTGGATGAGGTATGAAACTTTGCATCATTGGTTTCACTAGTCAAATTTAGTTTTTGTTTGTCCTATTCGTTGAACATAAGTGATGTATTGAGTCCTCTCTTTGCAATTATGTTATCATTTCTTATAACTTAAAAAAAAATTAATTTTAAAAATTCCCGAAAAAATTCTTATAATTTTCTCAGTTTTTCAAAAACTTCTCTCTCATACTTTTTTAAAAAAATTAATGGCAAATTATACATCATATGAATAACACACAACTAAACAATTTTAGCTACAACTCAATTCTTAAATCCAATTTAAATTAATTAAACTTGACTCAAACTGTTAATTTAGAGTTTGGGTCAAATTTAATCAGTTAATCTTATATTTAAGAGTTGAATTGTGTCGTCATGTTGACAATATTTGATTGATTTATGTGTTATATTGATACAATATGCGTTTCTCTTTTATTTTTTTAATAGAAGTTTAAATGAAGGAATTATTTTTGAAAAATTAAAAATAACAAATTTAAGAAAGGTCAAAGTCAACATATCTAGTGCAAAAGTGGGGAGTTTGGGGAGGGTCATAATGTACGAAGCCTTCTTTTTGTAGTTTTGCAAAGAGGTTGTTTCTGTGACTTGAACTTATGACCATAAGGTCACAAAGGAGCAAATTATTTTAAAGAATTTTAAAAATTAAGGGATTTTTTTTAAATTACTGTAGAGTGTCATAACTTCCATCCTTTCTTTAACCAATGCACAAAGTCTTGATTGATGCGCTTGTAAGCATATTGTGATTCAGGAGTTAGGATAGATGATATCAGGAAGTGAATGAATATCAAAAGCAATCTTATATCATGATTCAAACTTGTTTAAGTTATTACAAGTGTTATTGTAGAAGAGATTATGTTTGATAATTTTGATCCAATTTAAAGTTAATGAGTTCAGTTTAAATTGATCAAATTTTAAGTAAGGTTCAAACTTCGACCTCATTGTCTTTGACTGGTATCATTATTGCAATTGATTCATGAAATGCATCACTTTCTTTATTTTTGGAGAAACTTCAGTTAAGAGGTAGCATTTTGTATTGATGAATATATATTTGCTGTTGATGAATAATTTTTTTGATAATTTTAAAAATTTGAGATTTTTTAAAAATTTCTTAAAGTAAGGGAGAACCCTCTAAATCTTTTACCCTTTTGTTAAATATCAATCAACTGATCAGGAGGATGAGATCCTTTCCAGAGAAGGTCTGATTTAATAAATCAGATGTATCAAACTGTTGCAGGTTGATAGAAGGTACAAACAGTATTATCATCAGATGCAAATTGTCGTCTCATCGTTTGACGCCATTGCCGGACATGGGGCTGCAAAACCATACACAGCACTTGCCCTGCAAACTATTTCCAAGCACTTCAGGTGCCTGCGTGATGCGATATGCGGCCAAATTCGAGCAGCTCGTCGGAGCCTTGGCGAGCAAGAAGCTTCAGAGAATGGTAGAACTGTTGGAATAACTCGTCTGCGTTATGTAGATCAGCAACTCAGGCAACAAAGAGCCATTCAGCAGCTTGGCATGACTCAACATGCCTGGAGACCGCAAAGGGGTTTGCCTGAAACCTCTGTATCAATTCTTCGTGCATGGCTGTTTGAGCATTTTCTTCATCCGTAAATTCACTAAGCCATATCTTGCCCTTTTAGTTTAATTTTCTTCACAACTTTTAGCTGCTCAGTAACTGGATTTTGCCTGGTGTTTACCAGTTATCCTAAGGATTCTGATAAAATAATGCTGGCAAGGCAGGCAGGCTTGACTAGAAGTCAGGTAAAAAGCAAACCAAATAGTTTACTCTTCCCATCTTTCTTTTCCTAACCAAGCAGGAACTGACTTTACATCATTTGTTTGTTGCTTTTATTCAGGTCTCAAATTGGTTCATCAATGCCCGGGTGCGGCTTTGGAAACCTATGGTTGAAGAGATGTACAAAGAAGAAATTGGTGATGCAGAGATGGACTCAGTTTCTTCTTCTGAAAATGCAGTGAAAGCATCTAAGGGCCCCGGGAGGCCCTCTGAAGATACAGGTGAAGAAATGCACCAAACTGCAAGCTCCACAGCTACTGAAAAGTTCACTGCTGGACAATCGATGGATTCCAAATCCAGCCATGTTCCTGATGTTGAACTGCCTGGTTCAACTCCAGGAAACAATTTCCAGAATGGGGTGCGGGCAGAGTCTGTGACAAGATTTGGATTACTTAAGCCAAGAGAGGAGCAAAGGCACATTTTGGATGACACTAATGTTTTCCCTGATACCATTGTTCATTCTGATGGTGGTAGCGATAGGTTTATGGCTGCGGCGGCAGCTGCTTATCAAATGTCCGACGTGGGGAGGTTTGGGGGTAGTGGCGGGGTGTCACTTACATTGGGCTTACAGCATTGCGAGGGAGGTAGCTTACAATTGTCTGGTGTATCACAGCACAGTTTTGTTTCCATGAGAGGTGATAATATGTACAATGCAGCAGCACCTTCTGTAGGTGCAGAGACCACTAACTTTGAGTTCATAAATCCAGGAAGCAGGCAGAACAAGTTCAGTTCCTCCCATTTATTACACGATTTTGTGGCGTGACATGGTTGATTGCAGAATCATGCAGCTGATAGAATTCAGTCAGAAAGTAGCTGCCGGACTTTTGGCAATTCTTGAAGACACTTCTTACTGTCAAATGTTGAAAGGAAGGTCCTGTATAAAACACAGCTGTAGTATATATATATATATGTTTTATATAATTGGTTGGCAGAGTAGCATTATTGTAAAGATACATATATTTTTTGTCTGATGTGGAATCAAAGTGTATAATTAATGACTTAGGTATGAAAAGGATAAAACGAGATCTTGGTATGAAATAAGATGGTGAGAATTGGCTGATTCTGATTATATTTTGATCATAATCTCTAGATGCAATTATGCCCGTGGTCTATATATGAGATGGAAGTTTCTTGTAGTATAGAGACGACTCAATATTCTTTTTCAGCTTTTCAACTGAGAGTTTCAGATTCTGTTCTGTAATCAAGAAAGAACAATGTAAATGGATTTGGACAAAACATACACACGACTGATTGTTTCAGTGTCATGCTTAGCTTTCCATTCTAAGATGGAACTTCGAAAAATCAAGCTATTAATTGTCACCATTGTAATCCACTAAATAGTAACTAATGATACAAAAAATTGATAACCTGAAACTAATTATTATTGAAGAACAACCATGAATGTACAGCCACCAAATTTATTGCTCATTTCTAATTTTAGCTTTAAAAATTCAAAGTTTGAAAACATACCCAGCAAATATATGTGAACACAATTCCACACTCCAGAGCACAGTTGGGTTTAAGCAATTGGATAATCCCTTAGTTTCCAATGATGAGGCTGTCCAACTTACTAGGAAGTATCAGAATGAAAAACGGTTCGACTGTTCACCGCATCTTGGCACATTTCCTGTCTCTCTGGGCTGGAAACTCACATAAGTCACCAGTAAGTGCTCTGAGTAATCAAAGTTAAATACCAAAAGAAAATCCAAAGTGCGTGTCAGCTCTTGAAATTAAAATACAATCAAGGGAAGAATGTTCACTGTCGACTGCTTCCCTGAAGGATTGAACTGTATCATCCTGAAAGGGCATGTATGTATATAACAGGCACTAATCAAGAAGACTATTGGAAACACAAGTTAAATCAGAATATTTTTATAGACCAAAACAAAGAAGTTAATCAGAAGCTCAAGATTTGCTGCCCCAACAGGAGACATCTGATAATGGATACTTCATGGGGATTTAAAGATAAAAATTCATATTTTCAACATAGCCACATTCATTTTTCCCTACAGGAAGAGCCATGCATCAGTGATAAAAGGTTGACTCTAACTGCCAAAATTGCCTGTACAAGGGAATTTACAGTGGAGCAGGAATATAAAAAAGGCTGGAAGAGAACTAGCAGCCGAAATCCAATGTCCAATGTTCCATGTCTACTATGTCAAAATCGACCTGAAATATATGAAGAATTAAATTAAAATAAGTATCTGAAAACTTTGTTTTATGCAATTCGGGGTAAGTGTTGATGCATGCTAACCTCTTGTACAGTGCCTTTATGTCCTCCCCAAGAACACGACTTTCCAGAAAGTCATCCCCACATTCTTTCACATCAATCGACTCTACTTCAAAATCATGGAAGCCACAGTATTCATTCCATTCAAACCACATTTTTGCAATTGCCTCCTTTCTGAAACAGGTGCTGTGATCTTCTTCTTCTGGTGAATCAGCAGCAACCAGTCTATAAGCATAAACTTTTTTTTTCTGTCCGGGTCGGAATGAGCGTCCTATTGCTTGTCGGGTGACTGATGGATTCAGATGTACATCCAAGATAATGATCCGTGAAGCCCCTACCAGTGATATCCCCTCTCCACATGCCTTGATTGATCCAAATAACACTTTAGCATCAGAGGAATTGTTAAACCGTTCCATTGACCACTCCCGCTGATCAGAACTGCATTCGCCAGAAATCACAAAGATTTCTTTCCCTAAACTCCAGCCTTTGACCTTAATAGCCAGTCTTTCTAAGAACTTCAATGGCGTAAGATATTGGCTGAAAACCAGTAGCTTCTCGCTAGTTGATTCACAGAGGCTTAGAATCTTAAGAAAGAACTTCGTCTTCACTCCATCCTTCACATCTAAGCTCTGTAATAAATTATCCATCTTTTCATCTGTGAAGGAAACATTCTCAGAGACGGAATTCAGTCTTGGATGCAGATAAACTGCACTCCCCACAGAACTTCTCTTGAACTTCCTTGCCAATTTCTTCAACTTCTCCACCTCATGCTTTTGCTTGGAACTCAAGTTCAGAATGACTGTGAAATCAACAAGTCCAGGAAGCTCATCCAAGAAATCTCCTTTATAATAGTGCAAGACTTTGCTGGTCATCTCCCGGAGATCCTGAATGATGGAGACTTTCCTTTTGAAATCATAATCTTGCTGTATGGTTTGCTCTACCAAGTCATAAAATCCTGCATCAGCACCTACTTTCAACAGTTTTCTTCCACCTGGGATGTGCACTTTACTCTGAATGCGCTTGACAATGGCTCGGGATGTGTCCAATTTCAAAAATTTTGGACGAACCAGATTCAAGATAGTAAATACCTCCTTGACATGATTTTGATAAAGGGTTCCTGAAAGAACAACCTTTCGAGCCGTCTGCACCCTAGCCAGAGATTGCAACACATCGGTATTCTCATTCCTTGGAGTATGACCTTCATCTAAAATAAGAAGTGAAGGTCGCTTTAGCAGTATCTCTTGACAGTTCAAGGAGGCTGGATTGTTCCCCTCATCACAGACAATACTGGAGAACTGTTTGTATCCTAAGAACAGAATGCTCTTATGCTCCAGCCACTGTTTCAAAACCTCCAACTGCTGAACCCTACTATCAGCTTTTGCAGTATAGAAGTCATAAAGTGGAAAATCCTCAACTTGCCAGGTCTGAAATTCCTTTTTCCATGTGGCCAGAATTCCTTTTGGTAGCACCACAAGTGTTTTAGCATAAGGATGCCTAGCTAGGAAACTTTGCATGAAGCTGATGAGCATAAAAGTCTTCCCAGATCCAGGGGCATGGGCTAAGATACAGCCACCAGGATTATCTGCTACCAAGTTACTGCAAAGGAACTTAAATCCCTCCAATTGGTGAGCTTTCATTTGCTTCAAATGCCTTGGATGAGCACATATTTCTGTCACCATCATATCTTCTTCAGATAAATCAAGTCCCATCTGATTTGAATCTCTATATCTGATGTTTCGTGGTTCCGATACATATGTTCGTGAGCTCTTTTGGGCCTAAAATCAAGAAAAAAAGATTTAGGGATTCACTTCAACAGAAACTTCCACACATTAAGTTAAGCAACAAAAAATTTAAAAGCCAGTAATAGGTGAAAATTAAACCTCAGAAGTAACTACAATGGAAAGTAAAGATAAAATAAAGGTATATCACTTAAAGGGCAACAGCGTGAAAACGAGGGTTTCCTAAGCAGTGAAATAAATCTTGAATCTGAACCTTATGCAGCCCGAATTCATGTTTGAACACCAATCACTGTGGCTGCTGTACTCAGTTTTCAATTTCATTAATTGTTCAAATGAGTAGAATATTGGCAGAATGTATTCTAGGAGGGTAAGGTCCTAAATAAACCCCCATCCAGTTAAAAACAGAACCATGCATTGTTATCTCAGATGACAGTAACCCCTATATAATACTGAATGATACCCACGTCAATCATGTAGTAATTCATAGGCACCACAGAACTTTCATTACCATTAGAAAACACAAAGAAAATAACTAAAAAAATGAACAAGCTATCACTACACCTTCTTAAATTGGATATCAAATATGGTCTCAATTCTTCTCTGAATCACCCCACATATGCGACAAACATAACCAAGATCATCCTTCAGGATAAATAAATGATCACAAAAGCCTTCATCTTCTTCCATAGGGTCCTCAGACAAATGATCCTTAGCAGCATCCTACCATAACCAGGTTAAGTGGCTTTAGAAATGAGAAAAAGAAAATAGAAAGTTGTTCTTCAAACAGACTTCCCAGATGAAAATTCTTGTAAACAAAGTTACTTTTTTTAATTAAAAAACAGAATCATGTACCAGATTTAAGTCATCAGTTAGATCTGGTGGTTATCAGTTATAGATGTCAGTAAACTTTGTCCCGTAATATGTGAATAGTATCGCTAAACTTGTGCACCACAAATGACCCAAAGAAAAGTTGAAGATGGCAAGTAATGGAACTAATTTCCAGTGAAGAATCAGATATTTTGCAGACTCAGCCAGATAAATCAATGTTTTTATAATGTAATCAGTAATATCATTATTTTTTAGCTCAAAGATGTAGGATGGCTTACTTTATTTTGCCTGGCCATCCAGCTCCTTTTTTTATGCACTTACTTTTCCTTTCTCTCTTATCAGTGAGAAACAAAGATAAAAGCAACTGGAGGCAAGGCACAGAGTATTAAGCAAAAGAGAGAGTAGAAGAAAAAGAAAAGAGGAAAGAAGGGACAAAAGAGAGTGCTTAACAAGACAGCCAAAGAAAAGGCCTTCAATTGAATGAACAAATAATCTTCAAGATTGCTCAAAATGTCAGATAACTTGGAAGCAGAAATACATTGAAATAAGCCAATTAAAGAAGTCAAAACTTTCACAAGAACATTGTCTATCGTATTCATAAAGACTAAGTTGCAATCAAAAGAAGAGCCAACTTTTTTCTTTTTTTAGATTTTGAAATGCCTTTTGTAGAGATAATTACCTTAGAACATTCCAATGCCAATGACATCTCGTTCCAAATATCTCCCAAACCATCATCTTTGGTTTCCTGACTCTCTTCATCCTCTTCGATACCAACATAAGTATCTTCAGCTTTTATGACATCAATTTCACTTTTCTTGCCGTCATTTTCACTGCCAAAACTCAATAGTCTTTGAGTTACCTTCTCTGAACTATCTCTAACCTACAACAATCAGACCATTAGAAAAACAGAGATATTCATCATGATTTCCAGAAGCAAAACTATTATTCTAAAATGCATGTCCACCCAATCTCATGTCAACAAATTGGTTATGCAACCAACACGAATGACAAAGAAATTCAATGTAATAAACTGAAATAAAAAAGAGTAATGAAAATTTACAAAATATCATCGCTTGAAGTAAATTTAACTGATTCATTGGCAAGACTATATCGATGCTTCATTCGTTAGATTCACTTAGGACATTCCAAGATAATCAAAAGAAGTAACTAAAGTTTTTTCCACATGATGAGCAAGATCTTATTTATTTCCTTATTTATTCCAACCACAGAATGATCACGTTAAAAAAAAAACTGTAAGAAAAATAAGCAATTGTTATAGTTTATATCGTTTTGTCACACCCTAAAATCATGATGCACAAATCATGGAATAGGTGCAGTGGGAAGCTTACAGCTCCAACACTAATGAATTGTCCTGCCCCAGCAGCCCTTGGCAAGACAACTGCCTTGAAGGGACTGGTCAACCTGCTATTTCCATCTTCTTCATCATCTGAGTCGAGAATAACAACAGGTGCAGGTGCAGGTGCAGTTGCAGTTGCAGTCGAAGGAACAAGAGCAAAAGCTGATGCAGCGGGTGCAGTTGCACTCATAGTGCAATCTTCCTCCAAGTCTATGACATTCTGATGTAAGTTTGGATCCTCATTGCCTGAACTCTTTTCTCCATGAACATTGCTTGAAAGAGCTGGAAACATTGCATAAAAAGGGCTCAACATCTGATTCTTCCGATTAATGAGGGCTTTGATATCATTTGTAACACTTCCATATTTTCCAAAGTCCAAACTGTCAATCAAGTTGGAGTACGCAAAGGGATCCGAGTAATCAACAACTTTCGATGACAACTTTGGTTTATTCTTTTCAGCTCTGTTGCTCGAGAACCAAGACACGGCCGGACTGACAAAATCTTTTTCACCATTACACAATCTCATTCTTTTATGCCTTCTAGAATACAACTCCCCTACAAATGATTCAAATAGACAAATATGCTCTATCAATCACACATATATCAAAAGAATCAAGAGTTTCATTAACGCAATACTCTAGAAGAAAAAGCAAAAGTGTTCTAACCAATAATTAAAAAAACCAAACCGATAATATCGATTTAGTATGGTTTAGTTTAATAACCTTTTTTACTAAAAACGGTCAATTTATTAATTAATCAATAATAAATCAGCTCTTTTAATTAAACTTCAACTTCTTCAATGGGTAAAGATAATTTTTTCTTTAATCTTATTTCAAATTCCTCAATTTTATTAAACCTTTACTATATACCAGTTTTATGACGGTTCAATATTGGTTGAATCTTTAATCCTTAAAATTCTTATTTTAAGGATTTCATTTTCACTCAACCAGTTAGGGGAAGGCTGTGTACCACTGGACCTTCCCAAACCTTGGGCATCAACGGCACTTTCACTGGGTTAATGTTGTTGTTGTATTACACTTAAATTGCTCAGGGGACAAGGAAAGATCGTGTAACCACATCATTATCACATTCCAACACAAATTTACTACAATGACCACAAAAAATTAAAGAAACATCTTGCTGAATAAATAAAAACCCTTAAAATCCACTCCAGGAAAACATTTGCTAACAATCCGCTAACTTCAGATTAAATAACAAATTTTTTTTTTTTAAAACACAACTTTTCTGATTATACTCAAAACGCATGCAAAGAAAACCAAACAAACACAGAGAAGCAGAAAGGGAATACTTACCACTGTAAGTGGCGGCGGCGTCTCGCTGCGAATTCCTCAATGTAACTTCCATTGAAAACTAAAAACAAAGAAAGCTCAAAAAAAAAACCATAAATAAACACTGGAAATGGTAAACAACAATAACCCAATCAACTACTTACAAAACAGAGACCTCGATGGTCGAATCCTGAACTCCGAAACAACAATGGCGAGCTTAAATCGAAGAAAAAAAACGTTTCAGCTGAAGAATTGCATTATTAAACTTTCGTTCTGTCGCACTAGAAGAGTAACGGACTCGAAAAGAGAGAGAAGAAGGCTGCGACATGCTTATTTTTTGTGACCGTACGGACTGCGAAGAAGAGAGAGAGAGAGAGAGAGTTCAATGTACTAGATGCCAAGTGAACTCGTTTGGTGGACCAATGAGAATCCCGGAGTTGGTCTATTTTCTATGGGTCGTGACGGTGCTGCGTGGCAGGGGATTACCACCAAAGCACAATTCGTTAGTTTGCCAGCTTTTGGAGACGGGTGGGTCCATGAAACGTTTGGGCTCGATTCTGTCGCTTTTCTAACGAGTTTGGATAAGCGGTTGCAATGGGTCAAGTCGGGCCGGACTAGGGTACAGAGAAATATAATTAAGTCTAAGGTTTCAAGCTTGAGCTCGAATAAATTTAAAAAAAATTAAAATTATTAATTTATTTTTATTTTTAAAAAATTAAAACGATGTCATTTTTATCTCAAGTATATATAATTTTTTTATTGTTTGAATAATTGAACTAAAAATTAAATTGATAAGATAATAA
>JANIHZ010000209.1:73178515-73192013 GCA_027478365.1 Erythroxylum rufum | reverse complement strand
TAAATTTAAAATTATTAGTTAATTAAATGAGTTAGTATCATTAGTAGTTTTTCATGAGGATGATTGACTAAAAGAAATGAGGTAGGCCATGTGAAATTTAAAAGACAATGTGTGTCTTAAAAAAATAACTATTCCTCTGGCCCTTGGATTATAAATAGAGCTAGTAGCCAGTTAAGAATTTGAAATAATAGGGGCATTAAAGATAAAATGTTTGTCTTCATGTCAAAAGGTTAGAATGACATTCAAAATAAGATCAATAATAAAAACGTGGCTAGTTGAGTAAACAGGGGGCATTCATGACAAGGCGTTTGCCTTAGCGTCAAAATTTAGGTTAATGTTAAAGACAATCAAAAAGTGATGTTTCGATTAAAAAAACCTACTGATCCTTGAAACTAAACAAATGGTTCATGGTTTCAGCCCCAAAACCCTCTATGACTATTTAAAAATGTGAAAACACTTCAAAAAGGTGGACACCATCTTGCAAAAGTGGATCAAACAAGGAAGATCAAGAGACATGTCTAGATTTCCAATTTTCCAGATCATGCTCTAAATAGATTTTTTTTCTCTCTTTTTTTATTTTCATATTGATTGATATATAAACTAAATTTCCAGATTAGTTTTTATTCTGTAGTTATTTTGTGACTTTAATCTTTATTGATTCAACAGATATTTTGTGTTGTGTTAATGGTGCATATTCATACTTTGGCAATAAATCAAGAGAGTGAGTCAAAAGTAATTTGATTAATTTGTGCAACAAGAGTTGGTGAATTAATATATCACACAATTAATAAATCAACTATCATTAAAAGAGCGATCTTGTGTGAGAACTTGGTTATTTAATAGATAACTTAAGAACTAATTGAAAACGTTAGTGAAAGAGTTATGAATTGAGAGATTGTAGTTATGCAATTTTTAGATTTAATTAGGGTTAATTGGTTAAGTCTTAAGAAAGAGTGATCCTTAAAAAATCTAGAATTGAAATATAATTGAATCAGTAAATGTTAGGGGAACAAAATAATGAAAGAATAAATCCTATGTATTCATACTTGATCATCCTTAGTTAATTTTGGCAGCTCATTTGATATTTATTATTTGATTGTTGTTATTTAATTTATTCAATTTTTTTATTATTTCCCTCAAATCATCTTTTATTACCTTAGACAAAGTTAGGTTCAATTCATTTTATCTAGTTTGTCTTGGGATCGAAACCTTTCAATACTACAAGTTTATGATCCATATACTTACAAATATTAAGAGTTTTATTATAGGTAAAACTTGCTCAGCAATAGGAAATATTCCTATAGAAATAATAGATGAGGAGTTGTTCTATGATGTTGTGATGGGGATAATTGGCACACAACTTCTTGAAGCACTTCCATACTCGTAGAGGGATTTGTCATGATGTTGCTTGATTCAATAAATTTCTTTCCTTATGCTTGCTATCTTTGATGTTGGAAAATGCTCTTGAGAAATAGTATTTTCATTTCAGACTATGTGGTAACACTCCTTGCAAGTAAATCAAAAGGCCAATCTTTTCTGTATCTTTTATTAAGAATGGAAAAGCGCTCAACATTTGCTCTTTCATCACCTTTAGAAGCTTCTTGCTTATACAAACTACATCAAGATCCACAAGTTGCTTATATGCATCCTCACTTGTAAGACTATAAAAGTTAGGAAAAAGGTGGACCAAACTAGATTTAACCTCAAAAGTAAAATGTTTGGTAAAATTATGGAAATTGATGCAAAGAGGTCTTTAGTTTAATTCTAGGGTATTAAACTCCCTTAAAGTGCTAGGATTGGCTATAGCTTCTTATAAATCAATTCCATTCTCTATTCCTTGAGTTGTTATATTTTCTTAATGCAATCTATGCAATTTCTTTCAATCTTTCGATCAAATTATAAAGGAGCTTAGTAAGGAGGCCCACGCAAGATCATGCAGCAACACTAACAAACATAAAAAGATTAATAAAAAATTAAAAACTGATTATATAAAAACTAAATCAATTCCATGCTCTATTATCAATATCAAATATAAAAACTAAATCATCACAACTCCTTGAAAATTGTGCCAAATTTTGATGCGTGCCAAACACACCAACAATTAAAACCTAATTATACATAACTAAACTTGTAGCAGCAGTGAGAAAGGATCATATCCATATAGAGTGTGTGATTAAGTTTTGTTTTAAACTAAGCAGTGTAATAAAATAAGGGGGTACTTTGGATGAATTCAATTAATGCAATTAAATTCAATTAAACTACAAAAACAATTAAATTTAAATAATCAAATTTTAAAGCCTAATCAACAAATTTAAGTCCAATTTTTGGTTCAACCTCTACCCTCATATAAATATGCATAATTAAATGTAACATTGTTTTTTTTTCTTTCTCCTTGAAATTATTAGCCATAGATTAACAACAAACTTTGTTAATCCTAATTTTCCCTTAAATCAGAACTGATTAAAGGAAGCTCTTTAATTATATATAACAATTAGACAACCTAGAATAGGCTCTTTAGATTTAATGTAATGGTAACATTAAGAATTAGGAAAGCATATTAATCTAAATAATAATCACTTAAGGTTGGAATATTTAACTTATGATATATTATTACTAACTATGCATAGTTGTTTTTCTTTGGGAATTAAAAGAGAATTCTTTATTGACTATAGCAAAGCTAGTACAAAGTTAAAAGAAGTTCTAGTCACAAAAGAGAATAAAATGTTACAAGTAGATCATTCTAAATGTTCTGTCTCATTTTCATATTAATGGTAAGTTGATAGTGTGCTGATTTTGCTAGCATAACCTCCCTTATCAAATTGAGGTTAGCCTCAACTAGGTAGTACATTTCAGTGACTTCCCCTTTATAAAGTCTAGAATTCATCTCTTTCTAAATGGTATAAATGTTGGTGGTAAAAGATGTTTCTAGGATCCCTACATTTTGCTTCAGCTGTTTTGTTTTAACTAAGATCCAATTCAACACCCCACTCCACTTATAATTCTAGCAATACTCCCCTAGCTGGTACATTACTCAACTCCATATTGTTTTGGAATATCTGTACTAAAAGACAAATGCTCCCTATCCTCCATATTCACTTTGCAAAGTACACAGATTAGATCAAAGTCTCTAAACCACCTATTTTTTGTTCTACTTTTATTTTTAACAATAGGCCAAGTAATTAAAGAAGCCTTGGGGTTTAAAGGTAGTATTTCATCCCAGGCAACTTCTCTCAAACTAACTCTAAAAATATAATAGTAAGATTTGTTTATAAATACCCCATTGGAATTAAGATTCCATAAAATGTAATCTTTACTTTGTGATTGTTAGATCCAGTGTGAGAATGCTATTAAGGAGGAAGAACCTCTAAAGTTTGAAGACCATTCTCCATTCTGCATTAGAGAGGTGCAATAAAGGGACTATATTTTTTCTTGTTGTTAGACCAGAGCTAGATGTTGTTTCCATTCCTCAGTTGATTCTTTATCTAAGAATATAGATGACTCCTTAATCTTAGAATAGGTTTGAAATTCCAAGAGAGATACCTATTAGCTTCCAATTGCCAGAAGTTATGATTTTTTAGATAGCATTCATCTATCCATTTTATCCAAAAAGCACCTTTATCAACAAACAATCTTTGAATTCTTTTGCTCATCAACAAATTTTGCATAAGAGATATTGGAATTATCCATAATCCATCTTATTCCTTGGGGATAGCAATTTCATCCCACTTCACTTTAGCACCTTTAGCATTTTTAGCTACACCTTACTAGAGGAATGCCTTGATAATTCTATGGATCTCCTTATTAAAGTGAGTATTCCAATGAAAATGTAGGCTAGTAAATACTGATCAATTAATAAGAGCTTTCCTTACTGCAAAGGATAATAACTTATTCTGTCGTGCATTAATTCTTAAAAGGTAAGCTTCAATGATAGGTATGCAATCTGAAAATATGGACTTGGAAGGAGTAATGGGAATGCCAAGGTATTTAAACGGCGAAGAATGAATATTAAAACTTGAGCTACGACTCATTGTATTTTGGTTTATGACATTAGAAGAGACATATAAACTGTACTTATTTGTATTCAATTTCAAACTAGACCATTCACCAAACAGGTTAAGAATAATCAATAGTACTACAGATGAGTAATTTTGAGTTCCTTACTGATTGAACCCAAGTTTTCTATATTATGAGGTGACAATTTCATGGTTTTTGTTATACTTTTTGGCTCTTATTATCGAATATTGTGCTTAAATTAGTTTATGAGTGCTTGCTTTAAATTAGTGTAGTTTGAAGGTAAAATTGTCACAAATAGTTAGTAATTTCACTTAATTGACTGTTAGGACAATTGATACTGTAAACTATTATTTTTCATTGCAGGACAATCAAGAAGTAGAGCCAAGAGTGAAAACCAAGAAAGTCAAGAACACAAACCAACAGGCAAAGTTTATCGCGACGAGGATGACCTTTTGCCGCGATGAAAGCAGAGAATTCAAGAAAAAGTAGACGCAAGCAAAAGCAGACGAAAGCTTAAGTGAAAAGCAGACGCAAGCAAAAGCAAACGGAAACTTAAGTAATAAGCTGACGGAAGCAAAAGCAGATGCAAGCAAAAGCAGACAGAAGCTTAAGTGAACAGTAGACGAAAGCAAAAGCAGACGCAAGCAAAAGCAGATGCAAGAATCAAGAAGACACATCAGCTTGAGTTAGTTACAGAACTCAACTGAGTAACCGATTCTTGAAAGATCAAGAAGCAGTTTTCAAGAAGCAGTTGAAGACAAAGGCTATAAATACGAGTTGTGTCAAAGAGATTATTAATTTTTAGCGAAATTAAAAAGCCTAGCAATTCTTAAGAGATATTGTGCGAACAAACTAGAGCTATTATGTCTGTAACAAAGCTCGAAACACCTTTCAGATTGAAAGTAGTGTAGATAGCCTAAAGAGGCTAAGAGTGAAAGAATACTCTTTGTAAGAGACCTGAAGAGGCTCGGAAATAAAGAATACTTGTAAAGTTTGAGAGATAGTGGAATCTCAGACAGACATCTGAGGACTGGACGTAGCCCACAGTTTGGGGTGAACTAGTATAAAATTGTTGTGTCTCAATCTCTCTTAACTCTTAACTTTCGATTATGGTGTTGTTATACAAGATTTTGAAAATACTTTACAACTTTGTTTTTCAATAGTGTTGTGAAAAGAACGAAGTTCTTTGAACAAACGAATTTTCTAAAAGGGGATTAACGAAAAGAATACACAATTCAACCCCCCCTTCTTGTGTATTTGTATCTCATTATTAAGCATTGTATTAACGTGTGATTAACTTCAATTGGTATCAGAGCTAAGTATCCAAGGATCACTTTAACGAAGTGTGGATTAAATATTATGGCGAAATCACATACATACATGCCAGAAGGTGCCTTAGTCACTAGACCTCCGACGTTCAACGGGGAAGACTATCACTACTGGAAAGATAGGATGCGTTTGTTTATCGAATCTACTCATATTGTCCTATGGAACATAATTGAGAATGGACTATATGCACCCGTAGATGAAGAAGGAAATCCTGTTCCACGAGTCAGATGGACGGCTGATCAGAAGGCGAGATTTCAACTGAATTCAAAAGCAAAGTTCTTTTTGAGTTGTGCCTTGAGCAGAAGTGAGTACGATAAAGTCCACGGATGCAATACTGCGAAGGAGATGTGGGACACGTTATCCATCGCACATGAACGTACGAATCAAGTCAAAGAATCCAAGATAAGTATTCTTGTGCATCAGTATGAGCTCTTAATCGAATGTTTGGAAGATTTCAAACAATCATTAATGGATTAAAAGCTCTTGGAAGAACTTACGACAACCAAGATCACGTTCGTAAGATCCTAAGGAGTCTACCAAAGAGGTGGAGACCGAAGGTTACTGCCGTACAGGAAGCCAAGGATTTAAGCGTGTTAAAGCTTGACGAACTACTTGGATCGCTGAAAATACATGAAGTTGAGCTCGATGCTGAAGACAAACCCAGACGGGACAAGTCGATAGCACTGAAGGCTGGTCAAAAGAATCATAAGACTCAAAAGAAGAGGAACTCATCAAAAGCGCTGAAGATTGAAGAATCGAAACACGATGAGTCCAGTGAGTCAGAACAAGAGTCGAGTGAAGAAGACGATGAGCTATCCTTCATTTCGAGAAAAATAAGACGGATGTGGAAGAAGAAGACTAAAGGGAATTCAACCTTCAAGAAGAACAACAAAGATGATGGGAAGATCGAGAAGACATCCATCATATGTTATGAGTGCAACAAGCCAGGACACTACAAGTCCGAGTGCCCGATGTTAAAAAGAAAACCAAAGAAGAGTAGAGAAGGCAAGAAAAGCATGATGGCAACTTGGGAGGATCTAGATTCGTCTGAATCAGATACAAGCTCCGAGACGTCAGAACATGCAAATATATGCCTGGTAGCTGAAGAAGAAAGTGATGAGGAGGTAACCTCTAAATATAATGACTTGCAAGATGCATATTCTGAACTATTAGAAGATTCCCATGCTATTCTAAAACAGTACAGACTGTTGAAGAAAAAGTATGTTGAAAATTTGAAAAACATACAAGAGATAGAAAAAGAAAACACATGCTTAAAAAAGCAAGTAGAGGAAATCAAGAAAAAGAAAGTTATAGATAGATCCGAAGAGATCAAACAGCTGAAACTCAAGATTAATAGTCTTTCAGCTGATCTAGCAACTTTCACTAAAAGTACGAGAAAAATGAATGATATGTTGGGAAAATGCAGACACCCGAGTGATAAAACCAAATTAGGGTTTATTGGGAATAAGTCTCAACAGAAAAGGAAGACATCCTTTCAGAAAAATAAAACTTATCATTCATGGTTTCATCAATAATCTTATTAGTTGAATTATCATAATGCTATGTCGTACATGAGAACTAACCCTAAAGGACCCAAGAAATTTTGGGTACCTAAAAACAAAATAATATATCCTACAGATATCCTTCCTTGGAAGAGGCAGCAAGCACCATTGGTATTTGGACAGTGGATGCTAGCGTCACATGACGGGAAGAAGATCTATGTTCCTAGATCTTCAATGTAAGAAGGGAGGATCCGTAATTTTTGGAGACAACTAGCAGGGCAAGATCATTGGAATCGGCAAAATTGGTAAAGATTCTGAAGTGAATCACACGTTAATACAATTCTTAATAATGAGATACAAATGCACAAGAAGGGGGGGTTGAATTGTATATTCTTTTCGTTATTTCCCTTTAAGAAAATTCGTTTGTTCAAAGAACTTTGTTCTTTTCACAAATCTATTGAAAAACAAAGCTGTAAATTATTTTCAAAAACTTTGTATAACAACGACAAAATCGAAAGTTAAGAGTTAAGAGAAAGATTAAGGGTTGAGAGAGATTTCGACACAACAATTTTATACTGGTTCACCCCAAACTGTGGGCTACGTCCAGTCCTCAGAAGTCTTTTTGAGATTTCACTATATCTCAGACTTTACAAAGTATTCTTTGTTTCTGAGCCACTTCAGGTCTCTTAAAAACAGTATTCTTTCACTCTTAGCCTCTTCAGGCTCTCTGCGCTACTTTCAAACTGAAATGTGTTTTGAGCTTTGTTACAGAAATAATAGCTCTAGTTTGTTCGCACAATATCTCTCAAGAATTGCTAAGCTTTTTAATCTCGCTAAAAAATTGATATCTCTTTAACACGACTTGTATTTATAGCCTTCGTTTTCAACTGCTTCTTGATCTTTCAAGAATCGGTTATTTAGTTGAGTTCTGTAACTAACTCAAGCTGAAGTGTCTTCTTGATTCTTCTGTCTGCTTTCCGCTTTCTTCTGCTTTTGCTTCCGTCTGTTTTTTGCTTCCGTCTGCTTTTGCTTCCGTCTGCTTTTGCTTGCGTCTGCTTTTTGCTTAAGCTTCCGTTTGCATTTCACTTAAGCTTCCGTCTGCTTTTCAATTAAGCTTCCGTCTATTTTTTGCTTCCATCTGCTTTTGCTTCCGTCTGCTTTTCGCTTAAGCTTCCGTTTGCTTTTCACTTAAGCTTTCGTCTGCTTTTCTTCATTTTGCTTTATTATTTGTTTTTCATCAAAATTATTAATCGTAAAGTCATTCTGACTTAACACTAATAAGAATTGAGCTTCTCTATTATCTGCTCTTTCATAACTTGAATAACCTCGCTGGAATCAAACATCCAATCAGATAAAGCTTTCTTTATCTCACATATAGTGCTAAAGTAATAGTGCGAAGTTAGATGTAAGTGTACTAAGAATTTGTTTGTCTTAGCCTGGTAAACACATGAACATGTTGGACTATCGACTCCAACATCTTGAAGGTTGAGCTCCATCTAATTGGACAATCCAAAACTAATATCTTCACAGTTAGAATGCGTAGATGTCGTGTAGTTTCTTCAAATTCCTCAACTCTTTTAGGCATTGCACTCCAATATACTATAATCCAAACTGAATATATTCCTTCCTTTATGATATCAAATCTATCATTCACAATTAAGTTCAAAATATACACAAAACAACACATATGGAATAACCTTATACTAACTAGCAAACTCTCAACTCGTATCCTAATTCTTCAACTTTTTAGTTATAACATCATTTGTGCTATAATTTTCGACTGTTATAGTGGATAATTACTTTTCATATTAAAATCTATCAAACAATTCCCAACACGATTGCTAACCTTTCACTTGTATGTGATGTCGGCACATAAACGAATCTATCATGTACAAATATTACCAATATCGATCATAACATAATAAAAAGGTAAATGATAACAATATTAAATAATATAAAATTATCTCAAAAGTTTACTGTGTAAAGTCCAATAATTGTCAACATAATGTGTTGTCACCACCATATAACTCTTCTTTTGATTATCAGTTGTTCACATGTTTGTTGTAAATCATAATAGCAATTTGTCCTTCAATACTCAACATTGTTGTTAAAATTTCTTTCTTTTTATCCTCGTATATTTTCATAATGTCTTACTTCAATGTATACCAACTTGGAACTTTGGAGGATGGTTATAGTGAATTGCAAAATATCTTAAATCTTTTGGTATCAATCATAAATAATGGATGTTCATCACCAATTACCATAGAAGCTATAAAAAATTTTGATTTGTTGCTGTCATAAGATGTTGTAATCATTTCATGTTTCCCTCTTATAAGATTATAGGTAAAAAAATATTTGACCTCTTAATACCATATTCTTTCAACTACACGAATCCACGTGTTACGAGCATATAAGTGTTCGTTTAAGTGCGCAAAAACTGAGAGTGACTTAGACGGTTACATACACGGTTACATACATGCCCGTGTAACTCCACAAAAATACCTCGCCAAAGGCAACGATCCCATATTTAGTATTTCATAAAACATTGCATGTATTTTACCTTGATGGTGGGTGGGTGGCAAAGATAAGCCAAAAAAATACAACTGCGAGACAGCTGGGAAGCAGAGTAACGAGCGACGATGCGAAGGGACTGCTATAGTCCCACCTCCACTCAATTCAAAACTCAATTTCTCTGGTCTCCTCATTCCATCTCATAACTCTTTTTTTTTTTTTTGTGGTGGCAAGAATTCATATACATTGCAAGAAAATGAAGGATTTGACCTTAAAAGAGGTATCAATATTATTGGTACTGTGTCCCTTAGTATACATACAAATATATACGTTTATGTACTTAAAATGAAGAAAAAGGAATCAGAATCAAAGAGAACATTTAAAAAATAGTGTAGTCTTCCAATAAATCGTATATATATATGAAAAAAAGGTGATATTGATTTCACATCTCCATCCTCAGATTATTAGCCTCCAGTGAACCTGCAAAAGTTGACGGACGATTTTTCAGAACAAACTCTTAACCTTTGTAATCAGACAGGACAAGGCATCTCCTTGTCCTATGTTGTTTCGTTAAACCTGCTTAGATTTGATTACAATGGTAATCATGATTAGTTCATTTGAGTCTATCATAAATTGTTGTATCATTCGGACTTAAATAGAGGTGTATGTTGTTCTATTCTTACTGTTCCAATTTATCACATCCACATGTAGAATTTACATAAATAAATACATGAGATAAGTTAGAACAGTGTTGAAATAGCAAAAGTGAAACAGGTGATTTGATCTTCATCAAAACTTTCAAATCTTTCCTTGAGATCTCATTTATGTCATATAAAAAGGTATTAAATTTATTTATAATATCACATAATATCTTTATCACTTTTTAAAAAGTATTAATAACACCTTAATGACAAGATAATGCAAAGTTCATTGTTACCTGTAAGTTGTTGAGACGGAAGTGATGTTCTTCTTCCTTGATCAAACGTTACATTGTAGAGACTTTGTTGATCAACATCCCAATTTGGTGTTGGATGGATTTGCTGACAATGAAAGAGAATTTAACATCAGAAAAAATAAAAATTTAATTAAATCAAACTCTTTTATAATTTATCTCTAACTTTATATTTTTATATCATTTGTATTATTGGCATCGATAGAAAATTGAATTAAAAATTATAAAACTACGTCGTATTGCTTGTACTGTGTGTATCATATGTATCTTTGGTGTCATTTATTAGAAAATCAACAGAGAAAATGATAAAATGATGTCGTATTGCTTGTTAAGCAATACGACGTAGTTTTGTCATCCCTCGTTTAACTTTTACAGGTGAGACAACATCATAACTTCATGAATAAACAATAATTTTAAAAAATCAGGACTAAAGTGAAAAGGGTTCAAATTTAACTCATAAAAGAGTACGAAGAACAGAGAAGTGGCGTGAAGTGTTAAGACATTACGGTGAAACAAGATGAGTCAAGAAATGTCTCCTGGACCGAAACAGGAGCAGTAATGGTTCTTCTGAGTCCCATATCCAATCCACAAGTAACCATATGTTGTTGCACAGGATTAATCTCAAGGTAGGAAGCATTTGTCACATCAGATGACATCCCAATTGTTGGGAAACTAGTTCCAGATGCAGGGAATGCCTGTGTTTGAAGTAAAATTGAGTTCAGTAACAAAATCAAGAACATTTCAGGCATGGAAGTTGATGTTCATGGGACGACAGTTCTATACCTCTTTTGGGAACAAGTTTTCGATGTCCAAATCAAGCCTTGGATTTACAGAAGCTAGCTTCATCGACAAGAACTGCTCATGGAGGAATTGGAAAATCCTTAAAAGTTGGAAAATGGTACTTAAGAAATGAAGATACATCGAAGATACTTACCTGTACTTGTCTTTGAAGAGATTGAACATAATTAATGATCTCATCAAGCATTCCTGCTTTTCCTGTGATCTTATTGCACGCAGGAACCAGATCTTGCAGATACTTCATTCTTTCACTGATTTTTTCTCTCCTCATCTCCATACAAGATCAACAAACTCATGTCTGTCAGAACAAGTTGCAGAAGCAAATCTAGTGAAACAGAAAGAACATTAAGCACCAACTCACTCGTTCAGCTAAACTGTGACTATCGGTGGCTTGACCACGACGAGCTCGGACATGGATGTAATCTGGCTTTTGAACCTCCGTTACTTTGGAATTGTCCTTTGAAGTCTCTACAGAATTTTCTCTGCTACTTTTGCTGATATTCTTATCCTTGATCTTTGATTCTTCTTTTTCTTCTTCACTTCCTTTAACTCTTTTTTCTCTGGTTTCAACTTCTGCAGCAACCTAACGTGGCAGAACACAAACTTCCATTAACAAATGCAGTCAACAAAGATGAAAACTTTCAAAATGTGAAGTTATACCTGAGAACGATTAACAGAAAAAAAAAATGCAGAAGCTTAGAATAAAGAATGATCAAAGTCCGAAAGAACACACACCTTATCAACCTTTCTTTTTTTAAAGCTTTCTCTGCCAACCACAGAACTGAATTTCTCTGACGCAACTGAGTCTCTGTGTTTGTCAGTCATCGCTGCCTCAAACACCGCCGACTGACTGCTAGAAGGCCGACAAATGCCATAATTCATATCAAAACCCGACCCAATACTCACATATCCACCACAGGGCTCGAAACCCGATGAACCGGGACAACCATTATCCACCAAACCCGTGTCGGGTTTGACCGACGACGACGACCGAGTCACCACCTCGCCGATACCACCCTGAAACCCATGGAACACACTGCTAAAATCACCAAAACAACCCTCATCTACTTGCTGCTCTTGTTCCCATTTCAAGCGCGCTCTTTGTCTCTCCATCTCCGTCATGTCCGTACAACGCAACATCTCCGGCGACAATGCTCTGTTCATCGAATAAACCATCACACCAACCAAAACACCAAATACAAACTACTAAAAGAGAGAAAAGACACCGCGTCGAGTTGCTGCTAAAGCACGCAGGACCGAAAAGAAAAAGTGCTTGCACGTACTTTTACGTGGCCAACGACAAGAGTGACAGCCTGACAGGACAGAGCAGTACTAGTACTCTAGTCTCTAGTCTAGCCACAATCTGAATGTGAGTGAGCGTGTGAGTGTATCAAGGGTAAAGAAAGAAAGAGCGAGGTTGGGTTTATATCAACGGAGCAAGAAGAGAAAAGAAAAGGTCGCCGGAATCTGACAGCAACTGGCCCGCCGAGATTTATGATTGCTATGTTTCTTAAGAGAGTTTGATCGATCGAATGTGTGTGTTATATGTGTAATCAGGGTCGGGTTGTGGGCTGTGGGGGCCCACTGACATGACCGCCATGTGTGAGCATGTCTCGAGCACGAAAAGACGGCGTAACGTTCGTTCGGGAGCATTGCATTGCGTCAGCCTCTTCCTCCGTTGTGTGTGCCTACCTCTGGCTTGAGTCAGGTCAGTTCGTAAATGGTGAAGTAAATTATAGGTATAAATATAAATTGGATAAATAAATAAAAATTAGTCATTTTTTAATTTTAGTGCTTGATTTTTTTAAATTTCTAATTAAGTATTTAAACTATTAAAAATTAGATAACTTAACTTAAAAGGTTATTTTTGTTAATAATTTTTTTGATGTAACAAATCAAACAATGCAAATAGTAACATTTGAAAGAGATACGCTTTTATTAATATGATTTCTAAGTCTTATGTGACATAAATTCGTTGGTATGTATTTATTTATTATCGAACCTTTTCAAACTCTACGTTTTAACGAAACTTTAAATGAGTATTAATGATGTTAATGATTTAATTACAGTAAAAAATATTAAAAGAGACAAAAATTTTGAATTAAATTATCTATTTTTTAAATTTTGTGATATTTAATTAAAATTTTAAAAAAATTGACTATAAAATAAAAAATTTTAATAATTTGGGATTTTGTAATTTATTATCTCAACATAAATTAAATTGACCCCAGAAAGAGTTCTTCTAATACCATTTTGGGCCCGTTCTTGTTATGTTAGAAAATAGAATCCGCATGTAAGTTAACACGTGGCAGTTCGATTAAATTTGTCTGGCTTGTCAAATGCTGCGGATGATGTGATTGGCTTGCTTGGGAATTACTAGCTATTTGTTTTA
>JANIHZ010000209.1:72818817-72829558 GCA_027478365.1 Erythroxylum rufum | reverse complement strand
GAACCTCGAAATCTGTGACCTGGAAAAGACAAATCCTGTAAAAAGAAAGGGATAAACAAATTACCTCCCCTCGGTGTGTAGGCTGAGCAGTTCCTTAATGTGAGAGATAACTCCTGCAAGCACGCGCTCCTCAGCCAAGACTTCATTCCTGAAGGTTCTGGCATTACGTTCGGACCATATGTGGTAGACAGTGGTGGAAAGAAGTAGAGGAAAGAGAGTGATGACTGAAGCTTTGAAATTAGGGACAGTTAAGAACCAGAGAAGAATAGTGGAAAAGGAAGACAGGTTGAAACTGGGCAAGTTAAAGTGGGAAAGGCATTGAGCCCAAATTGCGTTAGAAAAAGGGCATTAAAAAAAAAGATGGTCTATAGATTCATTAGCTGAAAGGCATAGAGAACAATGATTAGGAATGTGGAGGAAAGTAAGTTTATCCCGAGTTGGGAGCTTATGCAAGAAAGCAAGCTATAAGGTAAATAAGCATCGAGGTTGACCATATTTGGCTCAAACCAATTTATCCCAAGGGACAACCAGTAAAGGAGGACGAAAAAAATTGTAGGCTGGCAGATTGGTATAACGCTTGGTTTGGCTAGTTATCCATTCCAGACAATCCAGTAAGGAAGTGTTGGGGGAATAAGATGGAGGGGCCAGATGTCTAAGAAGGTCAAGAGAAACCTCACTCCATCTCCAGGTATTATTGCGGATCACATCTGAAGCATGTGCAGTGAGTGGGAGCTCCGAGCTATTAATCTCCCTCGGTGTAAAGAAGGTCTGCAGGATGCCACTCGGGTTCTAAGGATCCTGCCAGAAAAGAGTAGACATACTATTTCCAATCCTAAATCTAAATTGAGAACACAACTTGTCCTGGACTGCTAAAATCTTTCTCCAACTCCAAGAACTATTATAGGTAGGCTGAGCACTCCAGAAATTATGCCTACGCAATATTATAGTATGAACCCACTTCACCCAAAGCGCTTCCTGATCTTCAAACAAATACCAAATCTGTTTGCCTAACAGGACTTGATTCCAAGTAGTCAAGTGTTTAACTCCTAAGCCCCCTTCCTTTTTAGGATGACAGATGTCACTCCACTTCACCTGAGCCTGAGACTTCGAAACTACCTTTCCTGCGCACAAAAAAATCCTAAGTTTGGCCTCAATGTCCTTAAGGATTGAAGAGGGAAGAATAAAATGAGAGGACCAGTACACATGGAAGGATAAAAGGACTGAGATAACCAATTGGAGTCTACCTGCATAAGAAAGACTCTTATGGATCCAAAGATTGATCCTATTGTCTATTCTTGCAATAATAGAAGCACAATCCCTCATAGAAAGACGACCTGTAATGAGAGGTACACCAAGATACCTAAAGGGGAGAGATCCTTGCTGAAGACTCGACACTAGTTGCATCCTATGGCTCAAGTGACTGACATTCGGGGATAAGTAAAACTGACTTTTGGAGGTATTCATTTCCAAGCCAGAGTACATAGAGAAGGTATGCAAGGAGTCAAGCAAAAGTTGAGCAGAAATCAAATCCCCATGACTGAACATTAAAAGATCATCCGCAAAGAGAAGATGGTTAAGCTTAAGGCCCTGACATCGCCAATGATATTTAAACTGAGGAGAGATTTCAGTATTCAGTCTCAAATTCTTAGAAAAGACTTCCATACAGATAATGAAAAGGAAAGGCGATAAGGGATCCCCTTGTCGTAAGCCAGATTTACCTTTGAAGAAATGAGTGGGAGACCCATTGACCAAAATAGAATAAGAGGGGGACGTGATACATTCTCTAACCCAAACAATGAACCTCCTTGGAATGCCTACTGCTTATAGGGTGATAAGCAGAAAATGCCAATGAATTGAGTTACAAGGTTATCACTCTAAAATAAGGATGTCAATAGGCTGAACTAAGCCTGGGCCGCTCCTAGTCTAGACCGACCCACCTTATATATTTTTAAAAATTTTAAAATGACATTCTTTTTGACAAAATAAGTTACTATAAAATAGGGATGTCAATAGGTCAGGTCGGGTTTGTGCTTGAGTTGCTCCTAGTCCTGAGCGATCTACTTTATATATATTTTTAAAAATTAAAAAATGATGTCTTTTTTGACAAAACAAAATCATTTTTTAAATTACGATCGGCCCACAGGCCGAACTAGGTTGGCCCACTCTTGACTTGTACCCCAATCGAGCCAATCAATTTTAACCCATAATCTTCTCATATTTCGGTCTAACTTAGGCTAAAATTGGGCTTAGTCCAATCAAAATTACAGTCTACCCTAGAATACTCCTTCAAGAATTGATGAAATAAAAACTGTAAAAGAAAAGAAAATTACAGGTCAGCTCCAGCTTTCCATGACCAAGCAGAGACTCGAAGAAAGCTTGAGAGCTTCAAAGTAAAAAGGAAAGAGAAAGTTTAATTAAAAAGAAAAACACCTTTTTGTCTCACACAAGAGGACTTGGGGACCAGAGAGAGCTTACGAGTTTTCCGGTTGACCGAAGAGTAGAGTTTTAGAGCTCTCCAAACTCTCTCTTTTCCTATCACATCACTCAGTTCAATCGCCGCACGCAACCGCTCGACGAGCTAGCCATGCCTTCCCGTCGACGGACCCTCTTGAAAGTCATTATTCTCGGCGACAGCGGGTGGGTAACCCATACTTAAAACGAGACTTTACGTGTTCAAACCAATTTTTTTTGGCCTATAACTAGGGTTTGGGTTCCTGAATTTTGGGGTTTTGGGTTGATTTGGCGGATCTTTCGAGATCGCCTACGTTCGAACCAGATTTGGGTTTTCAGTTGTTGATCTGATTGAATAATTGTATTGATCTTACGTGTAATTTGGACTGTTAGGGTTTTGATTATTGTTCTTTTAGATAGTGAATTGATAAAATTTTGGTTGTGAATTATGCAGGGTGGGGAAGACCTCGTTGATGAATCAGTAAGTCATTCCATATTTGGGAGAATTGGTTTCCTGTTTTGTTTGGTTTTATCATTCTTGACTGATCTTCTTTGCAGATATGTAAATAAGAAGTTTAGCAACCAATACAAGGCAACAATAGGAGCTGATTTTTTGACAAAAGAGGTTCAGTTTGAAGATAGGCTCTTTACTTTGCAGGTTGGTACTGGACTGGGCTGTGTAACTTTCCGCTTTCAAGAAGTTGGTATATATCATGTCTTTGATGCTATCGATGTTGTGTGCATGATATGTTCGAAAATTCTTTTTAGCTTTTGAGTTCCATTATGAATGTAGAAAGAGCTGCCCCTGCATGTTACTTAGGTATCTTCTTTATTGACTTGTTAATGCTATTAGTGCTTTAGTTGGATCCATGCCCCTCATAATTTGTAGCTTCAACAATTTCCATTAATTTCATCACTCTTCATGAGTGTCCTACACCTCTATTTCAGCTTGCAAAATCAGTAACAGAATCTATAAAAGAGTTTTCATCAGTATAAACTGTTGTTTATTTAGACAGCAGGAGAGGGTGTTGTATTTGAAGGCATACTCAAATTACTTTTCTACTAATTAATTGTTGAATTTGAAATTTAGACAGTTTGTCTTGCCCTTTTCAATTACAAAGCACGAATTACTCTGATTCACTGGGAGTCTTTTATGACACCTGATGAAAGATGACTGGAAGAAATAAAGTATAGGGGATATATTTGAAAATTGACAAATTCAGCCAGAAGAGTGACTTCAACTAACAGAATAGAAATGTCAGCCTGATCAAAGTTGGCTTTAGTTGGCTCATTTTGGATATATATGAGTGAGAAATAACAATGATTCTATATTAGTTGCGAAAGGGATTTTTTGGGGCTCTAAACACGAATTTAACTCTGTTCTACTTCATGACATTATCTTCATTGTTCAAAGTTGATACCAATCCCTTGCATCTAAATTTTTATGCTGTTGCTTATGACAGTTCTCACTAAATTAATCTTCCTTTTCTTTGCCATCCTTTTCTAAATGTATGTTTTACTGGTTTCAAAATTTAATATTCTTTTTGTTTTGACAGATCTGGGATACTGCTGGCCAGGAAAGATTCCAGAGTCTAGGTGTTGCATTCTATAGAGGTGCTGATTGCTGTGTTCTCGTGTATGATGTGAATTCTGTGAAATCATTTGAAAACCTTAACAACTGGAGGGAAGAGTTTCTTATTCAGGTTTGTAATATATGTATTACATATTTTGCTGATAAGTATATGCCACAAAATCAATGATTATATTGGCTAAAGGATTCTTTGTGACTCACCGCGGCAGGCAAGTCCTTCTGATCCAGAGAATTTCCCGTTCGTTGTTCTTGGAAACAAAATTGATGTAGATGGTGGAAATAGTAGAGTTGTACGTATCTTCTTGGTGCTTGAGTTTGCACCTCTCTCTCACCCTCTCTCTCTTGCACACAAGAGGGTCCTTTGTGTCTCTTGGTGCTTAAGCTTCTGTTTTCATATTTCAGGTTTCGGAGAAGAAAGCACGGGCCTGGTGTGCCTCAAAAGGGAATATCCCATACTTTGAGACCTCTGCCAAGGAAGGTGTTAATGTGGAGGAAGCATTTCAATGCATAGCTAAGAATGCTCTGAAGAGTGGTGAAGAGGAAGAGATGTAAGAAAATTAACCACCCCTTATCCATATGCACGTTCAAATCTGTTTTATGATTCTTTTTGTGATTTATAAAATCTGGAATGGCAAGGTGAACTCAAATGGAGCATTGGCATACTTTTAGATTCACACTTACATGCATGATTAATAAAGTTGTTTACATTTTACGTAACATACATCCACACCTCAATGATACTGACATCGGCTTATGGTTGGGCTTATTTGTATCATGAAGTTACTTGCCAGAGACCATTGATGTTTCGAGCAGCAATCAACCTAGATCAACTGGATGTGAGTGCTAACTTTTGGCTTGATTGTATTACAAGTGCTGATCTCATGGTTTGAGTCCTCTCAACTATAGTTACTGTTACTTATGAAGTAAGATACATTGTACTTGTACATTAATGTTTGTGGGAAAACAAATTGGTCCTTGATTGCTGGCTCTAACCGGTAAAACTGCTTGATTTTTAAATTTACGTTTCATTCTTCCCAAGCCCTATTGCTTATATGATGGCAAAATGTAGTCTTGGTTGACGGATTTACATGGCCGGGCTGGGATCCGGCTTCAGGCTCTGGCTCTAGGCAAAGATAATTTGGTTTTGATATTTTGCATACAAAAATATGGATTGACGCAGCCTTATCTAATATTTTAAAAACTCAGTTTTGCCAATTTGTCAGTAAAATTTTTGAATTAGTTAATTTTTTAATTCAGTTTTTAATGTTTATTTTTTTAGTTTAATTTAATTTAATAATTTTTGTTATTAACAACGGTATCGGGAAAGCATAAAGGCAAACATCTACTAATCTTAGAAATCCAAATATGCTTTTTCCTACAACACTTTAATCAATCACACCAGGGGCCAGGTCTTCATTAACACCACCAATTACGATACCAAATATTGAATAAGCTCTATATTTACAGTAAGAAACATAAAATTCAAGCTGCAAGTCATTAGATTTCCCCGTACTTCCAGCTTCTGGTGAGATTGATGCTCTTTACACAGCAAGGAAAGACTAAGGAGTGAAAAAGGCAAGTACATTTATATTGTAACAGAAGCCCCCTCCACGAGCGACATTTTGTCGATAATGATATTCCAGCTAAACTCAAGAACACAACATGACTAGAAACAATGGTCTCCACAGCTTGGCAGTGACATCTTCAGAATTAACTGGGTTAAATAGGCAAAGTCATTAGCCACTAGATTACGAAGTTAATAGCGTTAAGAAAAAGAGACCATAACTAAAGTAAAACGTGAACTCTTACGTGTTTGACACATATATCATGCTATTGTTTAGAAACTTAATGTCATTCATTGAGACATAGGTTTGATGCTCAATGACAAAATGCTAACAAATGATATGTAATTGGTCTGAAACGAACAGGTAATATTTCAAGCTTCCTTGTAAATAACAATAATAGGTACTCACCAGGTAAAACTGGTCTTGAGTGACTTGCATAAGAGCAATATGGATCTCTTCAAATGCAATGATTGAAATACTACTTTGTCCCAACTGAAGAAAACTTATCCTGGCTAGAAGGCCCAATTGAACTTCCTGCAGTGCTTGTTGATATGAATTGGTTAGCATTTGGAGCCAATGTGCCTAGAGGTCTTGACATCAGCGGTCTTTGGAAAGCCATGCCCACTGGGGGCCTTTGAACTGTGTTTGCAAAGTTCATTGCAATTCTATTGGCGGGCAGAGATGATGGCGGTTGTCTAGATGCAGAAGCAGGTACACCGAGCCGGGCTGCAATGATCTGTGCTCGCTCATGGAAGAGCCTCTGCTTGGATCTCTCCAGTTGTTCCCTTACCCTCATAATCATGTTTTCCATCTCGTGAAAGAACGATAATTTCAATTCCAACTTATACAACTGCGAGCAATGTGAGTCCTTTAAGAAGTTAGGACCTCTAAATCCAATAGAAGAATAGAAATTGGGTTCTACTAGAATACAGAAATACCTGCTTTTCTATTAGCGATATAGCAAGTTGTTTGATTTGCTCCTCTTCCTGATTGGCGAGAAACTTTGCCTTCACTGCTGCAGCTGAAATGGTAGCAACTGCAGTACGCTTCAATTTATCCATGTTATCATCTTTAATCTGTTTACAGGCAAGCTTTTCACTCTTACTTCTTTTCTGGTCCTCACCTGTAATATTCACAAAGAAAAACATATTGAGATAAAATAAAAGGGATGGGAAAAATGCAACACATTTATCAAAACCATTTTGACATGGTTGAAACATTCATAAGGGAAGGAACTCTGGAAAGAACATAAGGCCCATCCATCATGCAACATAATTTGCCAACAAAATTTGACCACCATTTTGTTCGAACTTACATACCTTGTTTCAACAATCTTTTTGCTTGTTTATTTATATTTATATATCTCAAGTAGCTTATACAAAGGATCACAAGAACTTAGATAATGTACACATAAATCAAAACACCCAAAAGAAAAGGATAATAAACCTGCATTAACTCCAATTGATGAACTCATATGAGCCAGCTGAGACTTCCCAGCCTCTGATGCTTGTGAAGATGACATATCAATATCATTTGGTACACCTTTCTCTTGAGGGTGTTTCACTTTCTTTCCCAAGGGCAAAGAATCTGTGCCCATGTCTACATTCTTTGATGTTACATGTTTAGCAGGCTCTTCAACTGACACCAGAGTAATTGATGGAGAAGGCTCATACTTTTCCAATTGTTTCAAATCAGTCCCCTCATCCACAACCCTAGCTGCTGTAATAGTCTGAGAAAGCTTCTCCAATGAAGGTTCTTCTAGCAATTCCTTAGAATTAGAGTGGCAGTCTGACTTGGATGGTGCTTCATTTGATTCCTTGAGGGTACTTGTTGAGCCGTCCTTCAGCAACTTTGAATCCTCACATTCTTGTGATTCACCAGTTTCAAGTTTCTCACAAGTAACAGCAGTGCCTTCTTCATTTACAGAGGTTACTTTCTCTGCAACTTCAGCATTTGAAGAATCCACTGTTATATTTTCCTCCAGATCAGAGTCTTCATTTGAAGAGTTATTCTTCTCACATTTCTCACTTTTATCATTCTGGTTGTCGTTTTGAACATCCTGATCAGCCATTTCAGTAGCACTGTGCAAATCAATTTGGTCCTTTACGTCATCTGGTGGATCTTCCAAAAGAAAGCAATGCCTTGCAGCCAGCTGCAAGCCAGGAGACTTGCTTGATAATGATTTCAAAGAAGTACGGGCAGAAGCAGTAGCAATGTCAGGTCCCACCATTCTTGCCATAAATGCTGCCTACATTTATAAACCAATGCTTAAATTGAAAATCATCTGAAATAATTTTAAGCTGAAAGTGCAAAACAAGAATTCTTACCAAAGCCATTACAGGATTTCCAACTTCAGCAAATGAAAGCTGGTTTCCAGGCATTGGAAGGTACCCAACAGCTTCAAATGCTTCTGTAAGCGCCTTGAGAGCCACGTTTTCTTCCAAATCTTGACCAGCCTTACATTTGTCAGAAATTTCAGACTTACCAGAGTCTGCAACATTATCAAGTTTTCTAGTTTCATCAGATACTTTTACTTCACCTGCAATTTCTAGTTTTGAAGCTTCTAAAGGTGATGTTGGTTGATCTTCATTAGAACCATTTTTACCGTCACTTCTTTCAGCTAGAATTTTAGAGCCAGATGTTTCAACAGTTGTCACAGCCAGATCTGCATTTTCTTTGGTACCGCCTTCTATATCATCAACAGAGTCAAGAAAAGCATCCTCAATAGGCATTTGAAGAAAATGCAAAATGCATTGAGCTTTTGTTTTTGTAGCAACATGCTCCGCAATCTCATTCCAGTTCTCTTTATAAAGTTCCAATGCTTCAAGAAGAAGTAGGGTCTCCTGATCTGTCCACTTGCCACCACTTGCACCAGCAGCCTCAGCAGGCTCCATAAGAATAAAATCTGATGAAGACATGTTTGACCCAAACTTTCCATTATTGAAGCAATCAGCGCATAAATCATAATCTGCCTGTTAACATGGATACAATCAGAAAGAATGCAAAAATTGACAATGGGCAATATCCATCACTCTAATCTCAAAATGATAATAAATACAATCACAGGATGGAGTCAGATGGCAAACAAACTCAACTGAATCGCATAAAGATCCCTTTTGGATTAAGTTAAAGAAATGATAAATTAGCCTGCAATACCATATAAGTACTAGTAGTCCTTTGTTTCAAAATGCACCAAATATGAAAAAAAAACATTTAATATGAATATATGTACTGCAAAGAGGATGCGTCATACCAAGATGAAGATAAAATTGTCTCCTTATACAAGCAAGAACCTATAGACTCTAGATCTTGAATACAACCAACCTGCTTCTGGCAATGGTACCGCTTCCTTGAGCAATCAGTTGAACAAGAATTGCAGTGATAATCAACAGAAGGTCCCTCAGGCCTCAACAAGTCTTCAGCAATTGCAGAGTCAGGAAATAAACCAGATGGCACGGCTGGGGTTGTGATGTTTGGTTTAGGAGTAGCAGATTGATATGGTTGAACGGATTCAAAGTGAAACAAATTTTCAAGCAACAAATCCTTCTTTGCTGTCTCAGCATCATCCATATTTGCAGCGGGATCTATTTCTGGGAATGGGTGGAAGTTAATCAATCCCCAGTAGTCTAAGAACTCCAGCACCTCTTGTCTGGCATCTGCATCTCCAACTTCAAGCTCTGACAGATCTTTCAATTCAATGTTCTCATTTGGATTTGAATGGAACTTCTTAACAATCCAGTTCCGTATCTTCATATACACATCAGATGTCCTAGTTTGGGACTTCCCATTAAAAAATGAAGGCATCACCCGCTCTTCAAGGGGATGAACCTTTGTCCATGAAAACCACCCTGTAATTGATAAGGGAGAAAAGTAAGCAATGCAAAATCTATAACCAACATAACATTCAAAATCTTCACCACCTCTACTTCATATTCTTTTTATCGCAGCAACCAAACTGACAAAGTCAATTTAATAGTAAAATACTCAACGATACGGGTTTCACTTTCACAGACCAATCATAAGTCATAAGCAAAACTCTAAAACCCTAAACAAAAGTATGCAATCCAAAACCATAACTACTCAAGCATAATCAGTAGTTCATTTAAAATTTGTCTAATACTATCCTCACTGCTCGCAACATTTTGTAGTTGATGAAATGCCTCTCAATTAATTCATCGACAAAACGGGAAAAAAAAAAGGAATTGCAAAAGAATTGAAAACTGAAACTCACCACAATGACTAGGCACAACATGAACATTAGGATCTCGCGATCTAAGACTCTCAAAATCCGCTTCCATCGCAGCCTCTAACTCCTCCAACTTAGTCACTTTCTCTTCCTCCATCGCCTTCGTCACCTCCTGCAACGACGTCGCCGCCGCCTTCTCTTCAAACCCAAAGTGACCACTCGCCGTCGCCCCTGCGAAACTGTTCGGCCCCTGACGCGCTCTGGTCAACGGACCATTGTGGATCGGCGCATGAACGATCGCAGCTTTGTCGCGCGTGAGACGCTTCGAAGGAGTGGACGATGAGCCCGATGCTGAGAGTGCGTTCACTTTCCTCTTCATACCTCCAGCTCGTCGGCGCGACGACGGAGGCTCAGCTGTTGCCGGAGATTCAGCTCCGGTTGCCCCTCCGGCCGGTCTCTCCTCCATTGATTAGACTCGTTTGCTGTTCAAAGGGTTTGTTTTTGGCTCAGCGACAGATCAAGACGGTATACATCATTTCCGCTGATTGCTAATGACAGAGCAAAATTTTGCTGTTTCCACGTTATGTGAAAAGAACCTGAGTGGAATTGCGTGGATTGAGTGAGTGGCAATAGTGTAAAATCACGCGGGTAATTGTTTGTGTTACCGTGCGTCGGCACTCGGCAACCCGGTATAAGAGGGTAAGGCTTCGGGCGCTTGTCCTTCCTTGGGGCGGTTGAAATGTTAAAATGTTTTAGACTTTGTCGAAAATAAGTTTGTTTCATATTATTTTTAATAATTTGTTAAATACATGTTAAATTAAAATTTATTTTTAACATGATTTATGAAAAAGTATATTTATATTATTAATAATATTAATAATTTTACTATTAATTATATCATGATAATTAGAATATTCTTAAGACATTTAATGACACTTGAATATGATT
>JANIHZ010000209.1:72791932-72803242 GCA_027478365.1 Erythroxylum rufum | reverse complement strand
AAAGAACATCCATCAAATTCTTCAAGTTCAAGAAACATCCAAAGAAACAATAATGAACAATCATCCAAATTTCTCCCTTTTGGGACAAAAAGATGCCAAAAAGCAAGACTAATAGTCACGAAGATACCTTAAAATCTTCCCCTGAATTGAGCAATCAACAAAACAATTTGATGTCTCCCCCTTGGGACAAAACAATGTCAAAACAAGAATCCTTTAATGTGATCAATTTTAGCAAATAAAGAAACATAAGAATCACTTCAATTCCATCTTCATAAGACTGATCAAATTCATAAACCTCATTATCAAGCATAGCCTCATGTACACATCAATCAATTAAACCTTAGAAAACTCAGAAAGCCTAAACGATAACTCCTTCGAACCTTTTTTGTTTTTTGTTGTTTTAATAAATAACATCAAACTATACTTCAAAAATATAAAGCACATAGTCTCTATACCCCTCGAAGAAATTCAAACTTGGGCTTATTCCTCATCACATTATCTTAGTCATCAACTGTCTGGTGATTTCTTCATCTGAAGCAACTAGCTTATCCTCAGTCTGAACAGTTTCTTTAAAAACAGTAACTAAATATGAATCTGGACAATTTATTGTTTTTCCTTCATTACGTCTTTATGCTTGTACTTGACCCTTTCTAACCCAAGAGTGCTTTAGTAACATGGGTTGCTACTGGAAATTTAATGGAAAGTGTCTAGATTTTCGGTTTTGACCCCTTTAAAACATCATTTATAACAACTTATAACATTTTGATCTTATTTACCTAATTACTCCACAAAAGTGACATATAAGTATGAACCTTCGATTTTTCTTTGAGATTTCTCCTTGGACAGATCTGGTCGCATCAATTTTCTCATTTTCCAATTGGAGCATTCACCTCTATAGCCAATTCCTTGAAGGTCTCTTTTAGTCTTTACTAATTTCCAACAACTTTTTTAGCTTTTTAGTACCTCCATTTAACATTCTTATTCCCTTTTCTGTACTGACCAACTTCAATTTTGTTTCACTAAGTTGATCTAATGTTGACAATAACTTCTTCTCTAGATCTTGAATGATGTTCTTCATCGAAGAGTTGTCCTCCTTTAACTTCTCATTTTTCTTTCATATTTGGACCCATTTAGCATATATTAACTCAAAGGTTCATAAATACCTTCCTTTTTATCATTTGAAGTACTGTCATCACTGCCATAATCTAAGATTGAGCTTTGAGCTGATTTGTCTATGTTTTTTCCAAAATTTTCTAATTTACTCACATTTTTGTCATTGATTACTTCCTTCTTGGTTGCTGTAAAGCAAGTAACTAGACTTTTGCTATATAAAGAAACTAATGCGGCACTATTTACAACTTCTTTTTCACTACCATATTCACTTCCGGATTCATTCTCAATCCAATTGCTTGTATAGGACTTCCCTTTTCTCTTCTTCAAGGTGTTAGCACATTCTGCTTGCACATGTCCGAAGCCTTGACATTCACGACATTAAATTTTCTTCACCTTTCTTTCACTCTTTTAAGTTTTCCCTTGTTGTTTGAAATTACTATTTGATGAGCTCCCACCGTTTTTCCTAAAATCGGATCTATCCTTCATCACTTTCTTTAACCACTTACTAAAATTTCTTGTCAATAACTCCATATCATCATTCTCATCAGATTCATCTTTGAAGTCATTCACGACTTTTCCAATCTCGGCTTGCATTGCCAATCTTGTGTTCTTCTCTTGTTTGCTCCTTAACAAATTCATCTCAAAATTAGTAAAAATTCCAATTACCTTATTCAATGACAATTCATTGATATAATGAGCTTCCTTGATTGCTGCAATTTTCGGTGTGAACCTCGGAGGCAACAATCTTAATGTCATCTTAACCAATTTCAAGTTAGAGTACTTCTTCCCTAGTTGATGTGCTTAGTTTGCTATGTCACACAGTCTCTCATAGAAGTCTCCAATAGTTTCACTTTCTTTCATCCTTAACTCTTCAAATCTCACAGCCAGCATTTGAAGTTTTGAAGTAATCACAGATTTTGATCCCTCATGTATAGTTTATAAAGTGTCCCACGCTTCTTTTGTCGATTTATAGGCTGATATCATAGCAAAGCGACCTTCATCAACCGCACTGAAGATGGCGTGCAAGGCTTGAGATTTTCCAAGCACTCTCTTCTTTAGCCCTTGTCCATTCAAATGCATCTTTAAACACTGCTTCTCCCTTTTCATAAATCGTCATTGGATGTGTCCAACCATTTAAAACTGAGTTCCATACTTTTGTTCCTTGTTCCTGAATGAATACTTTCATCTGTGATTTTCAAGTAGGATAATTTGAACCATCTAACAACGGTGACCTGATGATTGACACCCCCTCTCTTATAGCCATAATTGCGAAACAAGGATCTACACTGACTTGACATACCAAGTTCTAACTCGATGACCTTCTCTGATATCAATTGAAAAAAATTGTAGGGATGTAGTAGTTTTGCAAAATCTTCGAGTTACCGTAGTCTTTTCTAGCACAATCAAAAACTAGAAGAATTAAATGCAACAAAATATAAATCAACACCGAAATTTGGTAACGCAGTTGGCACACCTTGCTTATATCTACGGGGCCCTCACCCAGCTTAATTCTTTCATTAACAACAATAGTTTTATACAAGGCTTTACTGAGCCAACACCACTCAACCCTTGACACTATCCCTCTTCCTCATAACCCGTGAAAGAATTTCATACCCAATAGTATGACTGCCTCGTAGTAACCTCAATAGAGGATTTTTCTCAATGATCTTTTAACGAAAAAACAATAAACAAATAACTCAAGTAATTAAAATAATAAAGAACGAAAGCAAATACACTTGAGATATAAAAAAACAACTTCCCGATGTTTTTAGCTTCTCCAAAGACTAATATGAAGGTTGTTCACCAATTGAAACTGTCATATTCAACTGCTAGATTTTTTTGAACATCATCTCCAATATTGACAGCCACCAGAACAGACATAATCAACACCCAATCAGCCTATAAAAGGCACTCAAACGATCAGGTATGACAGTTACTAAAATCACGAAAACTTCAGGAAATTTTCGTACACCAGAAATTAGAAAAACCAGCCAACAAGGTTTATGCATATATCAGAAAACCCAGTAAGAGACAAATCACAGTACAGAAGAGAAACACTGCATGCATAAATTCATGACAACATAACCATAGAAAAGTGCAGCATTCTTACTCACTAATCAATCAACCAGATCACGACAACCCATAAGTAAAACAACTGCAGATATTTTTCAAAACCAGCAAACACAAGACACTAAACAAAATCACCGACCACACAGTCATGCTATTGGGTGTGATATTATTTTCACAGGTAGTGAGGAAAAGGGATAGTATCAAGAGTTGAGTAGTGTCAGCTCAGTAAAGCCTTGTGTAAAAATTATTGTCGTTAGTGAAAGTATTAAACTGAGTGAGGGCCTCGCAGACGTAGGCAAGGTGTGCAAAACTGCGTTATCAAACTTTGGTGTTGATCTATTTAATTTTGTATTTATTTTTCTGTTTTTGTATGGTACAAAAAAATTAATAGTTGCTGATACAGTTACTTTATATCTAGTAACCGACAGATATAGTTACAAATAACTACGACAGAACCTTACAACTAACTGCAGTCAAATCGAAAAGTTTGCGAAACTACTACGCTCTAAGGTTTTTCAATTGGTATCAGAGCAAGGTCACCAATTCAGAAATTGGTAGCAAGTTGGTGCGGATCTAGGTTTCGCAATTATGGCCATAGGAGAAGGAGCATCAATTATCAGGCCACCGTTGTTGGACGGTTTAACTATCCTGCATGGAAATCACAAATGAAAGTCTTCATATAAGCTCAGAGCTCAAAAGCTTGGCATTCAATAGTACATGGGTGGACGTATCCGATGATTACTGATGATAAAGGAGAGGCAGTTCAAAAAGATCCAGTTGAATGGACAAGAGCCGAAGAAGAAAGTGCACTTGGAAACTCACAAGCAATGCATGCGATATTTAGTGCTGTTGATGAAGGACGCTTTTCAATGATATCAGGCTGTGAATCGGCTAAAGAAACGTGGGATGCGTTGCAAACTATTCATGAAGGGTCAAAATCTATGATAGCGTCAAAACTGCAGATGTTAGCTGTGAGGTTTGAAGAATTGAAGATGGATGAAAATGAGACTATTGGGGACTTTAATGAAAGATTGCGGGTTATAGCGAATTAGGCACATCAACTTGAGAAGAAATATTTGAATATGAAACTAGTCAAGAAAACGATGAGATCATTACATTTGAGATTTATTCCAAAAATTGCAGCAATAGAGGAGGCCTACGACATTAATGATCTGTCATTGGAGAAGGTAGTTGGAATTCTTACAAATTTTGAAATGAATCTTTTAAGGGGTAAACAAGAAAGAACAAAGGATTGGCACTACAGGGTGAAACTGAAAAAGGTATGAATGATATAGAAGATGAATCCGACGAGAATGAGGACATGGAGCTATTAACACGAGAGTTCAGTAAGTGGTTGAAGAGAGTGAAAAAGACAGACCTGAGTTTAGGCAAAAAGGTGGGAGTTCATCGAACAACAACTTCAAACAACAAGCCAAAAATCAAAAGGGAGAAAGAAAGGTAAAGAGAATTCAATGCCATGAGTGTCAAGGCTTTGGACATGTTCAAGAAGGAGTATGCTAACATCTTAAAGAAGAGAAAAGGGAAATCCTATACGAGCATTTGTAGTGATAACGAATCTGGAAGTGAAGAAGAAGTTGAAAATAGTGTTGCGTTAGTTACTTTATACAACAAAAGTCTAGTTACTTGTTTAACAGTAACCGAGAAGGAAGTAACTGAAGATGAAAAAGTGAGTAAATCGGGAAATTTCAGGGAAAACATAGATGATTTAACTCAAAGTTCAATATCAGATTATGACAGTGATGATAGTACTTCAGATGATAAAAAGGAAGGTATTTATGAAGCTTATGAGTTAATGTATGGTAAATAGGTCCAAACATGTAAGAAAAATGAGAAGTTGAAGGAGGAAAATACTTCTATGAAGAACATCATTCAAGATCTAAAGAAGAAGTTGTTGTCTACATTAGATGAGCTTGATGAAATAAAATTGAAGTTGGTCAGTACAGAAAAAGGAATAAGCATGTTAAATGGAGGTACTGAAAATCTAGAAAAGTTGTTAGAAATTGGTAAGCTAAAGGAGATCTTCAAGGCATTGACTATAGAGGTGAATGCTCCAAGTCGAATGATAATAAAAATGATATGACCAGATCTATCCAAATCTATCCAAGGAGAAATCTCAAAGAAAAATCATAGGTTCATACCTATATGTCATTTTTATGGAGTTATCGGGCACATAAGGTCGAGATGCTATAACATGTTACAAATGATGTTTCAAAGGGGTCAAAATCGAAAATCTAGACACTCTCTATTAAATTTCCAGCAGCAGCCCATAGTACCGAAGCACACTTAGATTAGAAAGGGTCAATTACAGGCACAAAGACAATGTGAAGGAAAAATAAGAAATTGTCCAGATTTACAGTTAGTTACTACTTGTGAAGAAACTGTTCAGACAGAGGATAAATCAGTTACTTCAGAAGAAGAAACCAATGACAAAGATAATATGACGAGGAATAAGGCCAGGTTTGAATTTCTTTGAGGGGCACAGGGACTATGTACTTTACATTTTTGAAGCACTTTTTTGTGTTGTTTTAAGAAAAAAGAAACGTAAAAAAAATAGTCTTATTTAGTTCTTTAGTTTTTATGTTGCCATTGTCACCCCATCTTTTTAGTAGTTTGCATTGTGACTTCTATTTGGCTCCACCGAAGACTCTTTAGCTCTCTCATCAGTGTGGGTCTCTCTCTCTGTCACTACACTGGCAACACTCATCTTTTTTTTTCTTGGGTTTATGAATTTGTTCAGTCTTATGAAGATGGAATTGAAGTAAGTAATGAAATGTTGGCATGCGTATTGACCGGTAGTAAATTGTAATCTTGGAGTGCTTATAATTCTTCCGTTGAACCTACTACTGATTTTTATATTTCTTTATTTGCTGAGATTGATTGTGTTGAAGGTATTCTTAGTTTTGACACTGTTTTGTCCTAAGGGGGAGACATCAAATTGTTTTTGGTGATTGTTCCATTCAAAGGGAGATTTCAAGATATATGCATGACTATTTATCGTGCTTTTTGACATCTTTTTGTCCCAAGGGGGAGAAATTTAGATGATTGGATAAAATTGATGTTCTTTGGAACTTGATGTTTGATTAAAGGGGAGTATTTGTCATATGAATTGTGAATTTGGTACTTATATGTCCAATTATGTTATTTAGGAGGAGTTTCATATTTGTGACAAATAATGCCAAAAAGGGGGAGATTGTTAGGATATATGTTATATATCTAAGTAATTAGTTTTGGCATTATTTATTAATTGGACATATAAGATATTAACTAGATAATGACTTGGATTCAAAAGCTATATGGATAAAGTTACTACTGAATTGTGTGAATTTTTTGGATTGAAGAAAATAATAAAGATGTGGTTGTTGTGTGGTTGAAGTGGGACTCTTGGTTGAAATGGGACTCTTTTAGCTTGTATGTATCGTGCACCAATAAGTTGCTAAAGCATATCTTATGTCAAGGTTGGATAATGACGGTGAACGTGTGTGTGTTAATTGATTATTGAATAAACACAGTAGCATTGTGTATGACTTAGGTGTGAGCTGAATATACGTGTGTTGTGTGAGACAAGTTAATGGTGCAGTGAGTGTTAACTATGGTGTAGTGGGTGTGCGTTATTGATTCGAAAAACACAGCTGCACTTATATGTCTTTGGGGATTGCAAACACCGTGGGTTAGCTTGTTATTTTTCAGTCCTATTCATTTGAGGTTGTGAGATGTTATTCGTGAGATAAACGCCGTCTGTTAACATCAATTTTCTAGACTTGGTCTTCTAGGATTGTGTGTGATTTCTTGGCTGCATCATTCTTCATTGGCTCAACGATTATTAATTGATTTCCTTATGGGCTACATATACTTTGGTTGGTGAATGTGTTATCGGTGCAGCTGTGGTTTTGTGTTGGTGTTTATATGAATTAGGCCATTGTTATTGCGACGACTTCCAGATTTATTTCAGTAGAGTTGAACCTTTCAGAAAGTTGTTCTTCTCTTTTATCTCAAGTGTATTATTATTTTGTTCTTAGTTGATTGATCACTTGAGTTGTTTATTTCATATCTTTATTAATAAATACTGTTGAGGTTAACACAAGTCGGTCGTGTTATTGGGTATGAAATTCTTTTACGAGAAGTGAGATTGAGAGATAGTGTTAAAGGTTGAGTAGTGTCGGCTTAGTAAAGCCTTGGAGAAATCTATTGTACTTCGGTGAAAGTGATTAAGTTGGGTGAGGGCCCCACAAAAGTAGTCAAGGTGTGTCGAACTGCATTACCAAATTTTTTGTATTGATTTATTTTTGGTTCTCTTAATTTTTCTGAATTTTTTGTTTGCTAGAAACGAATCAGAAACTTTGTGAAACTACTACCCCCTTCGGTTTATCAGTATGAAACAAGGAGAAACCATAGATGAATTCTTCGAATGATTCAACAACATCATCACGATCTTAATGAACTTGGGAAAGATATATCCCAATGATGAGATCGTAACGAAGATTCTAACATCACAACCAAAGGAATGGAGACCTAAGGTGACAGCTCTAAAAACTGCAAAGGATCTAAACACTATTTCACTAGACTAGATACAAGAAAATCTGATGATCCATGAAACTGAGCTTAGGCGAGATAAAGGATTATCCTATAGAAAAGAAATGACATTAAAAGTAACTGATGAATCAAATTGTGATAAAAGTGACACTGAGTTGCAAATAAATGGAGATAACAAGTTCAACTTCATGGTCAAAAAACATGTCTGCTTTTATAAAAAGAAGCTGATGAAGAAAAGAGAAGGAAACAAGAAAACTGGGAACAACAGGATCCTATCAAAAGGTAGCAACAACATTAGTAGTACACAAAACAATCAAATCATATGTTATCACTGCAAGAAGCCTGAACACACTAGATCTGAATGTCCTTTTCTTCAAAAAGAAAAGTCAGAGAACAGAAAACCCAGAAAGCAAGTGATGACTGCAACTTGGTTAAATGAGGACTTTGAAAACTTTAAAGAAGAAGATCCAAAAGAAGTCAGCGACATTTGCTTCATGGCTAAATCAAAAAATGATAAGGTATATTATTCTGACTTTGATATTCAAGTTGATGAATTGAAAAGTGCATATTATGAATTATATGATCAGTATCAAAAGTTAACAGTGAAGTATTTCAAAGAAGTTGAGAAGTCCAAGAACAATGATGCATTTATGAAGAGTAAGATTAAATCATTAGAATCTGTGAATGAGGGTTTGGCGACCAAAAATATGTCTCTTGAAGTTGATTATAAGCAAAAGGTTTCTGAAAAAGAAGTTTTTCAGAAAGAAAGATTAGCCAAGTTCGAAAATACTTTACTTGAGAATGATGCTGACAAAGTGAGACAGCTAGAAGAAAAGGTCATCACCCTAGAATTTGAGAAAGAGAAATGTGCAGGAAAGATCTTATCTCTAGAAAAAATCTTGTGAAGTTAGTTGATGGAAGGAACAACCTTGATGCACTACTTGGTAGTGGTAAATGCGTCTTTGATAAAGCTGTAATAGGCTACAATGAAAATAATAATGTTAGGCCATATAAGAACTTCTTTGTTAAATCTAGCAGTAGCTATAGTCAAAATAGCAAGAACCTGATACATGGTAGAAATTATAGCAATTCATATTCATTTGTTTAATGTTTCTACTATGGTAGACATGGTCACATTAGTTATTCTTGTAAACTTTATAAAATGGAGAAATTATCTTAAATGTATGTTTGAAGACTAAAAGGTCAAGCTACTAACTCGAAAAGACCCAAAAAAATTTAGGTACCTAAAATGAGATAATATTTTTCTGCAGATATGCTTCAAAATGGAGACAAGAAAAAATCAATGGGTAGTCGACAATGGCTGTTTGAGACACATGACAGGTGAAATATCACATTTCAATTGTATTGAAAGGAAAGACGGAGGTAATTTCATTTTCGCTGTAAAAATAAAGCAAAGGTCACCAAAATTGATAAAACTGATAATTATGACTCTACCTCTGTTGATAATGTCCTTTATGTTGATGGTTTGAAACATAACTTGTTAAGTGCAAGTCAATAATGTGATAAAGGTTGTAAAGTAATTTTCTATGCATCTCATTGTGAAATAGTTGATAATCATAACGGTAATATCTTATTCGTTAGTCATAGAAATCATAATAGATACTGTGCTCAACTGGAAAACATATCTTCACAAAGTGTTAAATGTTTTATTTCTCTAAAAAATGATTCGCTTATCTGACACAGAAGATTTGGACATGCTAGCATGAGCATCTTATTAAAATTGTCCAAAAATGAGCTAGTGAGAGGACTACTTGATATGAAGTTCAAGAATACTCAGGCTTGTGAAGCTTGTTTAAAAGGAAAACAAAACAGAAGCAGTTTCCCTCCTAAAAATATTGTGTCTACTAAACAACTGCTTGAACTTGTGTATATAAATTTATTTGGTCCCACTAGGACTCAAAATTTTAGTGGTAAACATTACGATTTTGTTTTAGTAGATGATTATTCAAGATTTATATAGGTTTACTTCCTATCAAATAAAGATGATGCTTTTTAAGTTTTTGAGAAGTTTTGCAGAAAAATTCTAATCAAAAAAGGATACTGCATTACTTTAATTCGAAGCGATCATGGAGGAAAATTTGATAACAGAAGTTTGAAGATTTTTGTGATAGTAATGACTCACAAACTTTTCTTACCCAAGTACTCCTCAGTTGAGAGAAAGATCAGGACCCTAGTTGATATGGTCAGGACAATGCTGTGTGAAAGTGGCCTATCCTATAGTTACTAGACAGAAGTGGTATCCACTACTTGTTACATACTCAACAGGTGTCTTATAAGACCTATTCTGAAAAAGACCCCCTATGAGCTATGAAAAGGAAAAAAAACCAAATGTCACTTACTTTTGAACAGTTGGTTGCAAGTGCTTCATTTTAAATAATGGGAAAGACAACCTTGGAAAGTTTTATGCTAGATCAGATGAAGCTACCTTTTTGAGCTATAGTACTGTTAGTAAAGGATTCAGAATTTACAACAAAAGAACAAAGAAGATAGAAGAATCAATACATGTAATATTTGATGAAGCTTTACATTTAACAACAGCAGCTGATTCAAATGATTAAGAGCATCCCCTAGTTCCTAAAGATACATCAACTTCACCTACAGTAACTTCGGAATCGCAAGATCAAGAATGTCCTTCTAAAGCTAGGATGGAACAAGCTCCTTTCTCTCAGTAAGAGTCTATACAAAGAAGAACACTAAGAGAATGGAGAGGTCAAGATACATATCAATACATTCTAGGAGATCCTTCTGAAAGTCTAAGAACTAGATCTTCCTTCAAGAACAACTTTGTTGCTCTCATCTCACAATTAGAACCAAAGACGTTGAATTGGGTAACAATGAAAGATGAACTAAATTTGTTTGACGTAAACAAACTTTAAAATCTAGTACCTCCTCCTTAAAACAAGTTAGTCATTGGAACTCCTTGGATATTTCAAAACAAACTCGACCAAAATGGTAAGGTGGTAAAAAACAAAGCTAGACTTATAGCTCAAGGTTATAATCAACATAAAGGTATTGATTTTGATGAAACTTATGCGCCTATTGCTAGACTAGAATCGATTAGAATTTTGCTTGCCTTTGCATGTTATAATAGAAACTTCAAATTGTTCCAAATGGACATCAAAAGTGTTTTCTTAAATGGATATATTAACGAAGAAGTGTTTGTTAAGCAACCTCCAGGCTTTGAAGATGAAAATCATCCTGATCACGTGATGAAGTTAACCAAAGCCCTGTATGGTCTAAAACAGACTCCTCGAGTATGGTACGAGAGTTTAAGTGATTTTCTGCTTGAAAATAACTTTGAAAGAGGAAAGGTACATAAAACCTTATTCATTAAGAAGAAGGAGAATGATTTAATGATAATAATGTTCTTTTTTAATTCTATTTTTGATTTTTATTATGTAATAATTTTATAATTCTACCTTTAAATTTCTTATTTTATTAGAGTAACTTTTAACCGTGTTTTTAAAACATTGAAATTAAGATTCTCCGTGGTAAACTGACATACTAAATATTTGTCTGATTGTCGCTGGTAAGGCATGACAGAAAATTTATGTG
>JANIHZ010000209.1:72744310-72755658 GCA_027478365.1 Erythroxylum rufum | reverse complement strand
GAAATGTAGTTGGATGGTTAAGAATGATGTTGCATGAGAGGAAGTGAAATTAAGAAAATTTTCAAGTCTTTCATAAGGGTAAAAATTGTGTACTGATTTCAAGGAAAAAACTGGATTAATTTAGAATGAATTAGATAAAGTTGTCTTCATAAGAGTTTTAGCTTATTTGTTTAGCTTTCCAACGATATAAAGTATGAAATTTTTGGACAATGGAGTTGGAAGATATGATCATTAGAAGTTTGGGTGCTGTTTAGGATGGAACTTTCAGGACAACCAATTTGATTTAAATTTTGACCCTTATAAAGGTAGAAATTTCTTCATAAAAGTTGTAGATCTTTCTTTTAGCTTTCCATTGATATAAAGTTAGTAAATTTTAGAGTTCTGTATCAAAAGTTACAGAAGTTTGAAGTTGAGATATCGATGAAGAAGAAAGAGTCAAAGGTCCACCTGAATGCACAACCACGACTTCGCAAGACCATGAACGATCGCGACTCTGCAGGACCACCCAGATGTCGCGGTCATGCATTTGCACGATCGTGACTTCCCTATTTGTCCAAAGAAGATTATTTTCTGAACATACGTTGATCTTTTTGTTATAACTTCTTCTCTAGACCTCCAAATGACCTGATTTTTGAAGCATTGGATTCATAACACATTCCTCTATCTCTCCAAAAAAAATTTATAGCTTTTGGAATTGATTCAAAATAGATTGATTGAATCAAAATAAGGGAATCGTTTGGAAGAGCATGAACTGGACATTTTATTGAACATGCTTCAGTATTTAGAGGATATCTTGATAGAGCTCCAATTGAGATGATTATCATTTTTTAGTAAACTAGACACATAGAGCTACATATCCTATAAAGAGAGTGAATTTTGATTCGATCCTTAAGACTTTCAATTTCTGGAGTGAAGTTGGGTAAAGTGTACTATTTCAGTACAATAGCAGTCCGAAAATATTTGGGCTATAACTTTCAGATTTTTGAACCAAATTGAATGATTTTGGTGTCATTAGAAACTTAAGACAATGGAGAACAAATATTCTAAAGAAGCCAAATTGAAATTTCTTTTTGAGGATTCCTAAAATCTGTTCAGAAATAGGAGAAATGAGTTTGTTTTTATGATTGACTTGTGTGGGCACGCCACCTATATGGGATGATGGCTAATGAGGGTTCATTGAAACAACCCTACAAGGTAATACGCACACTCAAGTATTATGATTTTCAGAGCAAGAGTTGGGCTCCAAAAACCAGGTCCAACAGAAAACTTTGAAAGATTATGTAAAGTTGTAATCTTATTTTCTCCTTGTATTGTCTTTTTCACGGCAATATAAGAGTTATGTCTCTTTGCTCGTGGATGTAGGTCACATAGATTAGCCAAACTACATAAATTCTTTTGTTTCTTTCCTTATCTTCTATATTATTTCCATTTTTACAATAATTGGTATATAATTGATATCATAACAATTGGTCTCAGAGCCTAAGTTGTCTTTGCGAAGCTAAAGTTTATTGTTAAGATGTCTTTATACAAGTTCGATATTGAAAAGTTTAATAGATTGAATGTTTTCACTTTATGGAAGGTGAAAATAAAAGTTGTTATTGTTTAGTATATATGTACAATAACATTGAAACGAGAAAAAAAAAACTATTAGAGAATTTAAGGGTATCAAACAAGGAAGAGGTTCTATCAAGGATTCATATTGCAATATTATTGAGTATAAGTGATGAGGTCTTGAAAGAGAAGGTTGATGAAATAATTGCTATTTCACTGTAGAAACAACATGAAAATAATTATTAGAAAAGATTACTTATGATTTTGTTACATCAAAGAAACATTTATATACTTTAAGGATGTCAAAAAGTATATAACAAAAGATCACATTTATCATTTTAATCGGATCATCTTAAATCTACAATGATCAAGTCATAATTCTTTTATATTCTTTGCCATATGAGAATTTTGTTGATACCATATTATGTGGTAGAGAGACTATTTTTATTAGTGATGTGAGGGATGCTTTAATGTCTAAAGAATTGAAGAAAAAGAGGCTTCTAATATAGATGAATATGGATCACATTTAAGTTTGGCTATCAATATAGGAAGGAATATGGAAAAGGGGCTATGAAAGTATGAGTAAGTCATGATTTAAATCAAAGGTTAATGTTGTTTGATGCTTTAATTTTAAAGTTAAAGGGTATTTTAAGAGGGACTGTCCATAACAGAAGAATGGAAATGAGAAAAGGGAAATAGATGGAGTTGTAAGTGTTGCTACAATCTAGGAGATTTTTGAGGAAGAGGATGGAAAAGGTAGTAAATTTTTAATAGAAAGTAATTATGATGCTTATTATATGGCTTTCATAAGGAGTGGTTATGTTCTTTTGAAGAGTAAAATGTTACTGTCAGATTAGCTGATGATGGAGAACATGTTGTCAAAGGCAATGGTATAGACCAAGATCTACTATAGAATTATTAGACAATTGAATGCCTAGTACTTTCTTGAGTTTTGAAAAAATTATGATTTTCGGGGTATTATTGATAGATAAGGGTACACACTTTCTAGTGATGATGGGCAACTTAAAGTTGTAAAGCGTGTATGCGACTCTAATGAAAGGAAAATTACAATACAGTATACATGCCTTACTAAGAAAGACAATAACAAGACCAGTGTCTGTGTCTCAATTTTCGTGGAATAAATATAGTAATGTGGTATGATATATACAAGTGAGTCATCTTGGTGAGCAAGAAATGACGAAACTTCTTAAGGTGAGCTTATTAAAAGATGAAAAATATATGAAGGTAGACTTTTGTAAGTTATATGCTCTTAGTAAAAAGTTTGAGTAACCTTTAAGGATATAGTGAATGACATATGTTGAGGAAAACATATATAAGAAATGTGTTAAAAGTGAACAGTGGGCATTATTGGTTCAAAGGTGTACTAGAATAGCCTAGAAAAGATGCTAAAAAGGTTTAAAATCATATTTTAGGAAATAAAACAATATCAAAAAGAAAGTATCAGTACATTATAGTTAAGGATAGAGTGAGAAGGACCATTAAGAAACCAAAGGGATATGATTGGGAAACTCGATCATATAGGTTCTTATCATTGGTGATGGAGATATAATTATCTTTCAGGGAACTATGAAAAGTTAAGAGAAAGATAAATAGATGCAGATTATTATAAATGATGTAATGTTTCATAAGATTGAAAAATTAACTTCTTCTAGTTAGATCTTATTGAAAAAGATTTACATTTGTAAGATGCAACTGACATGTTAGTAACATTGTTAATCATAAAAATTTCAAACATAGCTTTAATTTGGTGAATGTTTGTTCATCTTGAAGTCAATGGGGACTTGTATGGAGAATTGTTAAATATAACATGAATTTTGATTAAATAAAATTTCAATTTGGTAAAATTAAAGTAGTGTCACTAAATATCTATGGTAATAGAATTTCATTAACTTTAAACTTTTTCAAAAATAGAATATCATTAACAAATTCTATAGTAATAAAGTTCTGATATAATAGTTATAATCTTAACTTGATAAGATTTTTGTAACTAAAGACGTAGAAGACTTTGGTGAGAATCTTTAAAAGGAATCTTTGGGAGAAAAAAGCTACTGAAAATGAGGCACCAGTTTCAAATGAAAAAGCTATTAATGATGCTGGAAAAATTCATAATGTTAAAGAACATAGAGTGGAAGGAAAGAAAGAAGGGGTCAAGGGTATTGATGAGAGCAAAGTAGAAAGTGTTGCAATGAAGGAGGATGCCAATTAGAACAATGAGGAGGCAACATAATATGAAGTACAAGTTAAGTCTTTTTATAAAAAAAAAAGTAAGTACAAGTCAAGTTAGGAAACAATGAAGTAGAACAAATTGAAAGACGAACGAAATTCATAAGTTAGGCTTTAATTTTTAGCCAATAATGTATTTTAAACCTTAACATTTACACCAGAATCTAAGTTGAACCCTAACATTTTGGGGCGTTTAAGTTGAACCCCAACGCTTACAAAATGTTCAAAAAAAAATGTACAATGTGGCTTTGTTTTATTTTTACATATTAGTGGGGCCCACTCTCGCTAATAAAACATTCATATTTTAAGATGGAAGTGAGTCTTATAGATATATAAAATGATTTGTTTCTTCTTCTTTTGAAGAATTAATTCTTCTTCTTATATTCAATAGTAAGGTGAAATTGTCTAGAAGCCTTAGAATGGAATCACACACACTTCTTTCCCTCCTTTTCAACCTAACCTCGCCTTTTGCACTCTTTAGTGCCAACATCTATCTTTAGCCTCTGAAAGATTTGCCGACATGATGCAAGGCTAAAGAACCTGAAACTTTTTACACACACATTTTGGATCGAATATAAACAAGATGAGATCTCCAATCCTAATGAACGCCTAATCAATTATATGAAAGGAAACACATATAATAAGGTTGATTTGAAAACAAGAATAGAAATTTGCCACAAGTGTTTACCTTGATAAGAATTATATTCGTGATAGAATAGAAGAAGATAAGAAAATCCTCCTTTAAAGAATTTGTTATTCATCTAATCTAACCCTCGACAATGTTTATTATAATGTATTTATATCCTTTGAAAAGAAAAAAAAACCTTAACTATGAAAAAGACCTTTAAACATGGGCCTCCCACCAAAATATCTAAAGCCCAAAACACAAGTAATGGGTTGTCCAAAACTATGCTTCTAACTTAAAATAATTAATCAAACAAGAATGAAAGTCTTCTTTCACATTCCACCCAACTTGATTAATTATAATGTCATTGGCCCTCATTATCTCTTGAGATTCCATGCCATTTACAATTTATCCTATATAGGATTAAAGCATTTCTTTGAACTTCTTAAATTTTGATCTTATTATTGGTCCCTCTGGTATTACTAACTCATGTTTGGTTCCACTTCTCTTACAAAGTACCATGGTCATGCTCACATCATTCCCTCCCTCTTCAAAAGGATTCGTCGTCGAGTCTAAATCAAAGTCAAGAGGAGATAAGTCAGAAACATTAAAAGTAGTACTAACATTATACTCACCTAGCAAGTCTATCTTGCAAGCATTGTCATTGATGCATTCCAACACTTGGAATGGTCCATCACCCTTTGAATCAAGTTTTGACTTCCTTTGCTGTGGAAATCTTTCTTTTCGTATATGCACCCAAACCTAATCACCCTGCAATAAGGTGATGTGAGCAGGAGCAAGGACCACCATGGAGATGACATGTGCGATGGGGGCAGGCTTGTCATTCCAGTTGGACCTATGCCCAGAGCTCGGACCAAGAGATGTCAAGGAGGCTCTTTATGCACATGTGGGCCAATTTGTGGAGAGGATGGAGTGCACCAAGTTAATTAATTTATTTCCTTGGATTGGACTCTCTTAGGACTTAAAGACCATTGTATTGGGTTGCGCATCATCACTTAAGTACAAGAGGAGAGGCTCACCTATGATCAGACTTAGGGGCGCATTGGACCAGGCCTAGGTGTGTTTTTATTATTCTATTTTAGACTTGTTTTAAGTTATATTTATTTTGGGCTTCTGTATATTATTTAGCCCAAGTCTTTTATTATTTGACCTAGGTATAAATACCCTCTTTAGGGTTAGGAAAAGACAACTTTGAGATCAGTTTAATCTTGTGTTGCTACAGGCCATAAAGTGAGGTTTTCACCTCTTGTTCTTGTTACATTAGGAATCAACAATTCAATTATCAATTTCATTAAAATTATGGCATGTTTGTTTAGTTCAATTTCTTGGAATTAATTCCCATTATCTAGGTTGCTTGGAATGGGTTTCCTTGAGGTCTACTAGGAGCGAATTCCTTGCGTATCCCTTTCCTTTCAATTGTGTTAATTATGTCCTATTGAAGAACATCATAGCCGAACTAAAAGAATCAAGAAAGCTTTATCATTCTACAAAGTCGACACGTCTTCATTCATCCAAAGAGTCACGAATAGACCATCATCAATCCACGCATCTCTATCGCTCGCGTTATTTTGGTATCAGAGTGGCGGCTCAAGGTAAATTCCTATTTACCTCTTTTCATAGTTAGGGATTATTCATCTTTGTTCATTGTTCTTCTTTGATACCTTCGGCTGTTCAACCAGACCTAGGGTGTGAAAATTTTGGCCTAGGGTTTCTTGGATTCTTGATTTATTTATCTTCTTATAATTGGCCAGAAAAATGGGAAAAACGAAAATGACGACTAAAAGAATATAAAAATGAAAAAAGAGAAAAGAAAAGAAAAGAACGTCTAAAGTATATAAAAAAGGCCTTGATATTCAATTGTTACTTGTTTGATTTGGATTGAATTCTACATTGTCTTATCTCAGCTTGGTGTGTTACACATTGAGATCATTACTTGTGTATTGCGAGTTGATTCATTAATATTGTGGGGTACGAATACAGCTTGAATTTGTTGGCCAATTTCTGTGTTACTTTCAATTCAAGATTAGACAAATTAGGCAGTCTATTGTGATCATTACTTGGAAATATTGTTGTTTGTTAAATTCAAACTTGCATTCCACATTTTGGGTTATTGATTAGTTGATGCTTGAATTCTGAAGTGTAACTTGGATTTTAGAGGAGATTGAGAGTTAAAAGGCAGTGTGTGGAGCTTATTTGAGGGTGTCATTGCCGTGACTTAAATACGAGGGGAGTGACCTCATTTGAGTAAAACACATGAGGGAGTGTGTGAGGATGTTTTATTGCTAACATTTGTTTTGCAGGAAACTAGCCATTAAAATGTCTCAGGAAGGATCTCAGAAGGGTAACCAAAAAGGGGAGTTGAATGCTTTCACTTTGAAAGCTATATAACAACATTTCGAGAAAATGGATATAAGATTCAATAAATTGAGGGAGGATTTGGCGAGAGATGACCAGGAGCTTGTAGAGATTAGGCATGGAGGGTGAGGAGAGCCCCAAGGAAGGCGTGATGTGTGACATCAGCCTCCACCAGCACCTCATCATCAACTGCCTAGGTACGAGTATGAGGATGCGTGTATGATGATGAGGAGGAGGAACCAGAGGTGCGCATGCCTAGGAGAGCACAGTGAGCTGAGTCATATGATAGGCAAGATGGAGACCTCAAATCCATCAAGATGCAAATTCCAACCTTCAAAGGTAGGAATGATGCCGAGGCTTACTTAGAGTGGAAAAGGAGAGTGGACTTGATTTTTTGGTGCCACAATTTCTCAGAGGAAAAAAGGTAAAGCTTACTGCTATTGAGTTTTCTGACTATGCATTGATATGGTGGGACCAGTTGGTGACTTCCAAGAGGCAAAATAGGGAGAGACTGATTACTACTTGGGCAGGCGTGAAAGCTTGTATGAGGAAGCGATTTGTACCATCATACTATTATAGGGAGATGCATCATAAACTTCAGAGACACACTCAGGGGTTTAAATCAGTGGAGGACTACCACAAGGAGATGGAGACAGCTATGATTCGAGCCAACATAAAGGAGGACCCAAAGGCAACTATGGCACAGTTCTTGAGTGGTTTGACCAGGAAGATAGGTAATGTGGTATAATTGCAACACTACGTGGAGATTGAGGACATGGTGAACGTGGCCATGAAGGTGGAGAAACAAATCAAAGCTAGAGTGTTAGCAAGGAGTGGGGTTATTTCTAGCCAATCATGGAGTTCAAAATGGCCCAAGAGAGAGGAGAAGTCGAAAGACAAAGGGTTGGACTTCAAGGAGACACCCAAAAGGCCGAATGTAGGGTTTGACCCTAAAGGTACACCTAACACCCAATCTTCTTCTAGCATTAAATGTTTTAGGTATTTGGGTACTAGCCATATTGCATCTCAATGTCCAAATAAGAAAGTCATGATTATGAGGGATAATGGGATGATTGATTTAGAAGATAATGGTGGTAAATCTGAGCTTGTTTTTTATAATGATTTTGAGAGAGCTATTAAAAGGGAAGCACTAGTAGTTAAGAGGGTACTAAGTGCTAGGGCCACAGATGAGGTTGTAGATCAGAGAGAGAATTTTTTCCATACGAGGTGTTTAGTTAGTGGGAAAATATGCAATTTGATCATTGATGGGGGTAGTTGCACTAATGCAGCTAGTTGGACTATGGTACAGAAATTGAGTTTGACATACAGGAAATATCTGGAGCCATACAATTTACAGTGGTTAAATGATAGTGCTGGTGTGAAGGTGACTAGGCAAGTTGTAGTGCCATTTTCAGTAGGGAGATATAAGGATGAGGTGTTGTGTGATATGGTACCAATAGAGGCTGGTCATGTGTTACTTGGGAGACCTTGGCAGTTTGACAGGAGTGTAGCATATGATGGGTATTCCAATAGGTACTCCTTTAAGTTTAAGGGTAGGAATTTCATTCTACTACCTTTATCACTTAATGAATTGTACTTGGACCAGATAAAAGCAAGTAAAAGTGAGGAGGATTTAGGTAGTGAGCTTAAAAAAATTGAAGAGAGAAAAGATGCCTAAAAGAAAAATGAGATAGGCCCAAAGGGGAGTGGCTGCATATGTGAGGAAAAGAAAGTGGGATGTGCAGGAGAGAAGAGCTAAGTGAGTAAAAAGAAGAGTGGAAAGAAAGAGAGAAAAATGAGCTTGTTTGCCAAGGGAAGAGATTTGTGAATAGCAACTGGAGAGAAAAGAGAACTGGTGGTTGTGAGATACAGAGAGTGTTTGGTTTCTGAAACTAACCCTCTTGATACTTTTCCTAATGTATTTTCTTCTCTTTTGTAGGGTTATACTGATGTCTTTCCTGAGGAGATGCCTAAGGGACTGCCACCCTTGAGAGGCATAAAGCACCAGATTGATTTTGTGCCTGGAGCTCAGATTCCGAACCGCCCAGCTTATAGGAGTAATCCTAAGGAGACAAAGGAGCTTCAAAAGCAGGTGGGTGAGTTATTGGAGAAGGGGCATGTGAGGGAGAGCTTAGGCCCTTGTGTAGTGCCTGTGTTGGTGGTGCCAAAGAAAGATGGGACTTGGAGGATGTGTGTAGACTACAAAGTTGTCAACAAAATCACTGTAAAGTATCTCCATCCTATTCCTGGGTTAGATGATATGCTTGACGAATTGCATGGTGCATGTATCTTTACCAAAATTGATTTGAAAAGTGGATACCACCAGATTAGAATGAAACTAGGAGTTGAATGGAAAAATGCTTTCAAAAATAAATATAGGTTGTATGAGTGGTTAGTTATGCCATTTGGTTTAACAAACGCACCCAACACTTTTATGAGGTTGATGAATCATATATTGCGTGCATTTCTTAGAAAATTTGTGCTTGTTTACTTTGATGACATCTTGATATATAACACTAATCTTGATGAGCATGTTATACATGTGAGATGTGTTTTGGATGTATTGAGATAGGATAAATTGTATGTGAACCTTAAGAAGTGTACATTTTGCATTGATAGGCTTATATTCTTGGGGTTTGTAGTCAGTTCTAAGGGAGTTGAGGTTGATGAGGAGAAGGTGAAGGCTATCCAGGAATGGCCAACGCCTAAGAGTGCTAGTGAGGTGAGGAGTTTTCATGGACTTGCTAGTTTCTATAGGAGGTTTGTGAAAGATTTCTCTACCATTACTGCTCCTTTGGCTGAAATAGTCAATAATGAGAAAGGGTTTACATAGGGTAAGGAACAAGAGCATGCATTTAATCTGTTGAAAGCAAAATTGTGTTATGCTCCTATTATGTGTTTACCTGACTTTGAGAAAGCTTTTGAGGTTGAATGTGATGCTTCTGTATTAGTATAGGTGTTGTGCTTTTGCAGGAAAACAAACCAGTAGCTTATTTCAGTGAAAAACTGATTGGTGCACAACCCAATTATCCGCCCTATGACAAGGAGCTTTATGTTGTGGTGAGAGCATTAGAGGTGTGGCAACATTACCTTCAACCTAGAGAGTTTGTCATTCGGATGAATCATAAGTCCCTAAATCACTTGAAAGGACAGGGCAAGCTGAGCAAGAGACATGCCACTTGGGTGGAGTTTCTGGAGACATTTCCGTATATGCTACATTACAAGTAAAGGAAGGAAAACATGGTAGATGATGCTTTATCTAGGAGGTATTCCTTAATTTATACTCTTAGTTCTAAATTATTAGGATTTGAGTATATTAAGGACATGTATACTTCTGATGATGATTTTGCTACTGTGTATGCTGCTTGTGAGTATGTTGCATTCCAGAAATTTTATAGGTATGATGGATATTTATATCATGGTAATCAGTTATGTGTGCCTAATTTTTCTTTGCATGCTTTATTTGTGCATGAGGCCCATAGTGGTGGTTTGATGGGTCATTTTGGGGTTACTAAAACTTTGGATATTTTGTATGAACATTTCTATTGGCCTGGTATGCGCAAGGATGTTGAGCGTGTTTGTGCCAAATGCATTGCATGTAGACAGGCAAAATCTACTGTTAAACCTCATGGATTGTATACCCCTTTACCTGTGCCTAATGAACCTTGGGTTGATATTTCTATGGATTTTGTTTTAAGACTGTCTAGAACAAATAAGGGGTATGATAGCCTCCTTGTTGTGATTGATCGATTTAGTAAGATGGCATATTTCATTGCATGCCATAAGACTGATGATGCTATGCATATTGCTGATTTATTCTTAGTGCTGCTGTCGTCTGCAACCAAATTTAAAAAGAAACCAACTTTTGTCAATACAAAATAATGTAGTAGTGGAAAGTAGGGATCGTTCCCACGAGGAATTTTCAACGGTAAAGGTTAGCGAGTTTAAAACTAAAACAAATAGGAAGGTTTGGTCACGTAATATAAGAAATTAGAAATAACAAAAATTAGAAATTAACAAAAGTAATTGGATCTGAAAATTTAATAGACAAACCTTGGTTTTGGGTCACCGATGTTATCACACTAATATATATCCTTGATAACTCTAAAAGCTATCGAGAATAGAGGAAGAACAGCAGAAAAAACATAAAAACTATCCCTAAACTCTGATTTGAACAGTAGCACGCAAATCCCTCTTTATCCCTTCAAATCTTCTCTATCTTTCTTTGATTTCCAGTTCAGGTGGTCAATCCCCATCAATAAGGATGCAATTTGATTCTCAAAATTATCAAAATCTGAAGTGGATCGAATCTGTATTTTAAAAATAGATCTGGCAGATAAATTTTGTCCTTACACATGCCCACACTTAGTCACTGAATTTGCTGCTAATATGGAATTTCAGATTTTCTTTGTTTCGTTTGCATCTTTTTTATTCAATTTCATATCTTCAATGTTGAAAATCATCTGAGAATAATTAAGAGACAAATCCATCAATTTTGAATAATAATTTCAACACATGAGAGAGATTTATATACCAAATGAATGCAAAATGA
>JANIHZ010000209.1:72731070-72744210 GCA_027478365.1 Erythroxylum rufum | reverse complement strand
AACTTAATAGGCTTCAATTTTCCATCTAATCCATTTGTCCTAATTCCTTCTCAATTAATTCATAAAAATTAGCAAAATTCAAGGGTATATTCTCGGATACTGTTCATTCCAGTTAAGAGCAGTAACTTTCCATGCAGAAATTAACCATCTTAAAGCTAAAATTGGACAATTCCCATTTCACATAAAAATGTAGCTAACATCCCAAAGTTTAAGTGTCCACAAACCTCACCTCATTTTCATTCCTACACAATGAATTATGAACAAAACAGTACAATCGATTAAAACCCTAATTTTCCAGATTTGGTCCAACCTTAGTTTCTATCATTTCCAATGCCATTAACACATCATTAAATATCCAAATGAACACAAATCAATTCTTATACCATTCATACATGTACTAGAGCTAAGACACAAAAATGGGCAGCACTCAATTCTCCATTTCCAAGTAAAATCAATCATCAATATTCAATCACAAATCATGTTCAAACCATTTAGTCATACTACTTTCTCAATTCTTACTAAAACCTAACATTGTACCCATTAATTCAAGCCATAATAATCATCAATTTAAGGCATCCATAAGCATAATAAATACACTCTAACTCTCATTAAAAACTCCTAACTACCATGGTATGAAATTCATACTAAAACATCATTGAAAACACCATTTAAAGTTTAAATTCATTTACTTACCTATTAGCTTCCAATCCTCACTTCTTCTCAACTCTTTGCTTCCTACCTTCACTAATCACTTCTTCTAAGACCAAGCATGCATCTCCTCATCATAGCAAACATCTAACTTTGGTGTAAGAAGAGAAATCTTGAATTTGGAGGGAGGTTTGATGAAGAAGGTGAAAATCGATGGTGAGACTAAAGGAATGGAGAGATGCTTCGGATGAATAGCCAATAACTTAACAATTTACCTATTCTTTCTCTCTTTTAGCAAAGTATCACCGAATGAAAAGGATAAGAGGCAATTAATGAAGGTTTATGTTGGCAAAATCTCATTTGTTCATAGTTTCCAAAGAAAAGTCAAAATACTATATTATAATCCAACCTTTTTCCCATCCCATTTCCAGTTATGACTAGTAAAACTCACCCTTTTCATGTAGAAAAACCGATGGGAATTCATTAGTGTAGGAAAAGAGCATTAAATGAAGGTTTTAGTAGGCAAATTCTCATTGGTCAACACTTTATAAGAAAAGTCAAACAATTAATTCTTTAATCCAGATCAGAAACTAACCCAATCAACTTAAATGACCCTAATTTCAATCCCAAAATAATATACCTCATACTACAGTGCCATTGGGTAGCAATTTTCGCTACCGAAAAATGACCGATTCGCCAATTGGCGATTTTTCCGGTCCGGGAAGTTTCTCCGGAAAAATCCAGAAAAATTCTTAAAAATCCCTTAAAACAGGAAATAATTTATGGCGCACTCAGAATAATTTTTCAAATACAATTTTCACATAAATTTCACAAAAGATCACAATTAGACACTTATGCCGGAAATGTCATGAATGCATGTATACCATGTGCATGTGCAAAACAAATCCTCATTTATAGAGGCTATATGATGTATGTTCATGCCGAGATATAATTTAATACTCCTAACTCGTCCTAATTTACTAAAATACCCTTCCCATCGGTGATGGGATGTTACACTTAGCCCATTATATTTGCTCCCAGACTTCTCTAATCTAGGTCCTTTTGTCCTACAAATGCCAGAATAAGTAATATAATTGATGGATTTAACTGGTCTTGCACCAATACAAGTAATGGAGTTTTACAAAGCAGCAACACTGTTGTTTTCTAAAGCTGAAGCATAATACGTGAATAGAAGTGAAGGAAAAAAAAGATGTTTTTCTTGTAGAACACACACCTTTATTGACAGCAACAAAGCTCATTATATAGAGCTGAAATGTAACAGAAAATCTTATTTATTTGCTAACTATCACAATAATATCTCTAAACTGATTCCTAAAATCAAGCACTAAATATCATAATCAAATTTGCCTAAGACCTAGTCAGTTTGATCATTTATTTAGTAATAATCTGCAAGCCTAAGGAATTTTCTAACAAACTCCTCCTTGTCTTAGGAGTTGCAGAGCTTTAATGTCAAAATAATTTATCATCTTGATGTTGCTCAGTTGCTGCTTTTGCCTCTTCATTTCATGACTTGCAAATCTTCTCCATATGCCCAATTTGTCCACATTTTCTACATTTGATATCAGGCCTCCATTAACGTTTTCTTTGTGGGTGATTTGCTTTTTTTGCAATGTGGGTATGGTGGATATGAATCATCATTGTTTCTGTTATTGTTGTTGTCGATCTTATTGAAACTCTTGTGTTTTGTCTCCTCCTGATTTTTTTTTCTGTTACTAGCAGAGCACCTTTAATGGTTCCTTCTTCTCTCATCCTCCTCCTTTGTTCTTGTGCGTGTAGTGCATTTATTAATTCTTCCAAAGATATGCTTGATAGATCTTTAGCTTCTTCCAATGCAGAAATTTTAGATTCATACTTTTCAGGTAAGGTTACAATAACTTTTTGCACTATTCGTTCCTCAGAAAAATCCTTACCTAATAACCTCACTTTGTTTACTATGTCAAGCAACTTGTCAGAGTATTCTTTAATGGTTTCTGACTCTTTCATCTATAACATTTCAAATTCTCTGATCAAGTTGAGCACTTGCATGCTTTTTGTTCTTTCATTGCCTTAGTATTCCTTTTTGAGGTAATCCTAGATATCCTTTATCGACTCTAGATTCATAATTCTTGTGAATATGATGTTTGAAACAGTAGAAAACAAGCAGGTTTTGGCTTTAGACTTCCTATTTTTCCTTTCTTTGTGCATATTGATTTGAGTCATTGTAGGATTTGTTGGCAATGGAGGCACTTCATAGTCTTCCTCCATAGCTTCCTAAACATCCATAGCATCAAGATGAGCTTTCATTCGAACAACCCAAATGATATAAGCAGGAGCAAGGACCACCATGGAGATGGCGTGCGTGATAGGGGCTAGCTTGTCATTTCAGTTGGACCTATGTCTAGAGCTAGGACCGAGAGACTTAAGGAGGCTCTCTATGAGCATTTGGGCCAATTTATTTAGAGGATGGAGTGCACCAAGCCTATTGGAGGAGAGTTATCTGAATCACAGCCCAAATTAATTCATTTATCTCAAATCCTTAGATTAGACTCTTTTAGGACTTAAAGACCATTGTATTGGGTTGTGCATCATCACTTAAGCCTGAGAGGAGAGGCTTACCTACGATCAGACTTGGGGTGCATTGGACCAGGCTTGGGCGTGTTTTTAGTATTCTATTTTGGACTTGTTTTAAGTTATATTTATTTTGGGCTTCCATATATTATTTAGCCAAAATCTTTTATTATTTGACCTAGGTACAAATACTTTCCTTAAGGTTAGGGAAAGACAACTTTGAGATCAAATTATTCTTGTGTGTCTCGCAGGCCACAAAGTTAGGATTTTCACCTCTTGTTCTTATTACATTAGGAATCAACAATTCACTTATCAATTTCGTCAAAATTATGGTATGTTTGTTTGGTTCAATTTTTTGGAATTAATTCCCATCATCTAGGTTGCTGGGAACGGGTTTCCCTGAGGTCTAGTAGGAGTGAATTCCTTACGTATCCCTTTCTTTTCAATTGCGTTAATTCTGTCTTATTGAAGAACATCATAGCCGAACCAAAAGAATCAAGAAATATTCATCATTCTACAAAGTCGACACGTCTTCATTCATCCAAAGAGTCACGAATAGACCACCATCAATCCACACATCTCTATCACTTGCATTATTTTGGTATCAGAGCTACGGGTCAAGGTAAATTCCTATTTACCTCTTTTCACAATTAAGGATTGTTCACCTTTTTTTATTGTTTTTCTTTGATACTGTCAACTGTTCAACCATACCTAAGGTGTGAAAATTACGGCCTAGGGTTTATTTATCTTCTTGTTATCAGCCAAAAAAATTAAAAAAAAACGACGATGAACAAAATATAAAAAACCAAAAAAATGACAAAAGAAAACGCAAAAAAGAGAAAAGAAAAGAAAAGAACGTCATACGTATATTAAAAAAGGCCTTGAAATTCCATTGTTACTAGTTTAATTTGGATTGAATTCTAAATTGCCTTATCTCGGCTTGGTGTGTTATGCATTGTGATCATTACTTGGGAATATTGTTGTTTGTTAAATTTGATCTTGCATTCCACATTTTGGGTTATTGCTCGGTTGATGCTTGAATTCTGAAGTGTAACTTGGATTTTAGAGGAGATTGAGAGGTAAAAGTAGTGTGTGTGAACTTATTTGAGGGCATCATTACCTTGACTTAAAACACAAGAGGAGTGGCCTCATTTGAGTAAAACACGTGAGGGAGTGTGTGAGGCTATTTTGCTAACATTTGTTTTGCAGGAAACTAGCCATTAAAATGTCCCAGGAAGGATCTCAGGAGGTTAACAAAGGAGGGGAGTTGAATGCTTTCACTTTGAAAGCTATGCAACAACATTTCGAGAGAATGGATATAAGATTCAATGAATTGAGGGAGGATTTGGCGAGACATGACCAGGAGCTCACAGAGATTAGGCGTGGAGGGTGAGAAGAGCCCCAAGGAAGGTCTGATGCGCAACGTCAACCCCCACCCCCACCTCGTCGTCAACTACCAAGGTACGAGTATGAGGATGACGTGTATGATGAGGAGGAGGAGGAACCAGAGGTGCGCATGCCTAGGAGAGCACAGCGAGCTAAGCCATATGACATGGGAGTCTTTGGTGTTTCTCTTAGCAGCAGTAGCAGAGAAGATGGTGTAGACATGGGAGTCTTTGGTGTTTCTCTTAGCGACAGTAGCAGAGAAGATGGTGTAGACAACCCTCAAGCTGGCACACTATTCGCCTAGTCATATTTAATAAAATATTGGTATAGTTCTCTTTTCCAGCTTTGCTTTGAAACCAAAAAGAGCTAGGAACTCTACTTCAAAACTTAAAACAGAATCAAGGATTAGCTAAAGACCATCTGGATCAGAAACAACTTTGTACCAGAACATATCTTTGACGCCTTCTAAGTGGCAACTTGAAATAGTTGTTCTCTTTTTGAATCAAAAGAAATATCAGTACTCTAGATACCAGACCAGATCTGACTAAAGAAATACTAGTTATTGTGAATATCAAGTGAAGAAAACCGGCAAACAACAAATAACAAAACACAAAAGAAATCAACTTTAACACCAAAAAACACAACTGATACATGGATCTACACAAATAATGACCAGATCTACCAAAAATGAGCGAAATCACATCTTTATCACAGAAACAACAGGAAAAACACTTTCTTTCTCCCGTTTTCTCGAGAGCCAAATAGAAAGCAAAAACTGTTTTCACGAGAGAGTGTAGTCCAATAAAAAGCAAAATTTGTTCTTAAAGAGAAAAAATCAATAGAGAGGTAGGAAATAACAAATTTAAAGAAAATGACTCTACATTCTCAATCTAAAAGCAAACAAGACTCCTCATTTTCCGGTCATCTTCCAAGAAAAATAATCGAACTAAAAATAAAACCCAGAGAAGCCTTACCCTTTAAAGAAGAAATACTAATCAAGAAACCAGAAAAGTTGGTATCTTTAGGACACAAAATTGGTAAACTAACAAAAAGGAGAAAAGCAAATAACCAAGATCCTGGAAACTTACATGTCATTACCAATCCCAAGATTGAGTAAAGCATAGAGACAAGCGATATGAGACTCAACATCTTCCAAATCAAGCATTCCAACTAGAGGAGGGATAGCTCCCAACATAGTAAGAGTTACCCTAGCTCCAGAATCTTCCTTTACTAGTAACCTCACATGGCAAGCAACAGCCTTCCGCTTCAACTCGTCCTCTATCTGCATTTCTCTAACGACCCATTTCTGTTCCTCCAAAGCTTCAACCTTTTTCTTGGTCTCCATTTCACTCTCAGTCTCAAATCCATCAAGACGCAAATTTCAACCTTCAAGGGTATGAATGATGCCGAGGCTTACCTGGAGTGGGAAAGGAGGGTGGACTTGATTTTTTAGTGCCACAATTTCTCAGAGGACAAAAAGGTAAAGCTTGCTGCTGTTGATTTTTCTAACTATGCATTGATATGGTGTGACCAGTTGGTGGCTTCCAGAGGCGAAATGGGGAGAGACCAATTACTACTTATGCAGGCATGAAGGCTTGCAGGAGGAAGCGGTTTGTACCATCATACTATTATAGGGAGATGCATTAGAAACTTCAGAGACTCACTCAGGGGTCTAAATTAGTGGAGGACTACCACAAGGAGATGGAGATAGCTATGATCCGAGCCAATATAGAGGAGGACCCGGAGGCAACCATAGCACGGTTCTTAAGTGGTTTGAACAGGGAGATAGTTACTGTGGTAGAATTGCAACACTACGTGGAGATCCTCACATGGTGAACATGGCCATAAAGGTGGAGAAGCAAATCAAAGCTAGAGTGGCAGCAAGGAGTGGGGAGAATTATAGCCAATCATAGAGTTCAAAATTTCCCAAGAGAGAGGAGAAGTTGAAAGACAAGGGGTTGGACTTTAAGAAGACACCCAAAAAGTCGAATGTAAGGTCTGACCCTAAAGGTACACCTAACGCCCAAGCTTCTTCTAGTAAACAGTCTAGCATTAAATGTTTTAGGTGTTTGGTTCATGGACGTATTGCATCACAATACCTTAATAAGAAAGTGAAGTATATGAGGGATAATGGAGTGATAGATTTTGATGATGATACATGTGATACCAGATTATTGCCTTATTGTAATGATTGTGTTGAGAGGGCTGCCACGGGTGAATTACTTGTAGTTAGGACAGTGTTGAGTACTCGGGCTAGAGATGAGATTTTAGATCAGAGAGAAAACTTGTTCCATTCGAGGTGTATAGTTAGTGGCAAAGTGTGCAACTTGATCATTGATGGTGGCAGTTGTACCAATGTAGCTAGTGTGACTATGGTGGAGAATTTGGGCTTATCTTGTAGGGAACATCCAGAGCCATACAGGTTACAATGGTTTAATGATAGTGCTGAAGTAAAAGTGACCAAGTAGGTGTTAGTGTCATTTTCAGTGGGTAGATATGAGGATGAGGTGTTGTGTGATGTCGTACCTATAGAGGTTGGTCATATGTTACTTGGGAGACCTTGATAGTTTGATAGGAGGGTAGCACATGATGGGTATACCAATAGGTACTCTTTTAAGTTTAAGGGTAGGAATTTCATTCTTATACCTTTATCATGAATTGTACCTGGACCAGTTAAAAGCAAGTAGAAGTGAGGAGGGATCGGGTAGTGAGCTTAAAAAAATTAAAGAGAGAAAAGAGGCCCAAAAGAAAAATGAGACAGGCCCAAAAGGGAGTGACCGCACAGGTGAGGAAAAGAAAATGGGATGTACATGAGAGAAGAGCTCAGTGAGTGAAAAGAAGAGTGGAAAGAAAGAGAGAAAAGTGAGCTTGTTTACCAAGGGAAGAGATTTGCGAATAGCAACTAGAGAGGAAAGAGCACTAATGGTTGTGAGATATAGAGAGTGTTTGGTTTCTTAAACCAACCCTCTTAATACTTTGCCTAGTGTATTTGCTTCTCTTTTGTAGGATTATACTGATGTCTTTCCTGAGGAGATGCCTAAGGGATTTCCACCCTTGAGAGGTATAGACCACTAGATTGATTTTGTGTCTGAAGCTCAGATTTCGAACCGCCCAGCTTATAGAAGTAATCCTGAGGAGACAAAGGAGTTTTAAAATCAGGTGGGTGAGTTACTAGAAAAGGGGCATGTGAGGGAGAGCTTGAGCCCTTGTGTAGTGCCTGTTTTGCTGGTGCTAAAGAAAGATGGGACCTGGAGGATGTGTGTAGACTGCAGAGCTGTCAACAAAATCACTGTAAAGTATCACCATCCTATTCCTAGGTTAGATGATATGCTTGATGCATGTATCTTTACCAAAATTGATTTGAAAAGTGGATACCAACAGATTTAAATGAAACCAGGAGATTAATGGAAAACTACTTTCAAAACTAAATATGAGTTGTAAGAGTGGTTAGTTATGCCATTTGGTTTAACTAATGCACCCAACACTTTTATGAGGTTGATGAATCATGTGTTGCGTGCATTTCTTGGAGAATTTTTGGTTGTTTACTTTGATGACATCTTAATATATAGCACTAATTTTGATGAGCATGTCATGCATGTGAGATGTGTTTTGGATGTATAGAGACACGAAAAACTATATGCGAACCTTAAGAAGTGTACTTTTTGCATTGATAGGCTTGTATTCTTGGAGTTTGTAGTCAGTTCTAGGGGAGTTGAGGTTGATGAGGGGAAGGTGAAAGCTATCCAGGAATGGCCAATGCTTAAGAGTGCTAGTGAGGTGAGGAGTTTTCATAGACTTGCTAGTTTCTATAGGAGGTTTGTGAAAGATTTCTCTACTATTGCTGCTCCTTTGACTGAAATAGTCAAGAAGGAGAAAGGGTTTACATGGGGTGAGGAACAAGAGCATGCGTTTAATTTGTTAAAAGCAAAATAGTGTTCTGCTCCTATTCTTTGTTTACTTGACTTTGAGAAAACTTTTGAGGTTGAATATGATGCTTCTGGTATTGGTATAGGTGTTGTGCTTTTACAAGAAAACAAACCAGTAGCTTATTTCAGTGAAAAACTACTGATTGGTGCACAACTTAATTATCTTACCTATGACAAGGAGCTTTATGCTGTGGATAGAGCATTGGAGGTGTGACAAGATTACCTTCAACCTAGAGAGTTTGTCATTCTGACGGATCATTATTCCCTAAAGAACTTGAAGGGACATGGCAAGCAGAGCAAGAGATATGCCACTTGGGTGGAGTTTCTGGAGACATTTTCGTATGTGCTACATTACAAGCAAGAGAAGGAAAATGTGGTAGTTGATGCTTTATCTAGGAGGTATTCCTTAATTTCTACTCTTAGTTCTAAATTATTAGGATTTGAGCAGCTTAAGGCCATGTATACTTCTGATGATGATTTTGCTACTGTGTATGCTGCTTGTGAGCATGTGGCATTCCAGAAATTGTATAGGCATGATGGATATTTGTATCGTGGTAATCAGTTGTGTGCGCCTAATTTTTCTTTGCGTGCTTTATTTGTGCATGAGGCCCATAGTGGTGGTTTGATGGGTTATTTTAGGGTTACTAAAACTTTGAATATTTTGCATGAACATTTCTATTGGCCTAGTATACGCAAGGATGTTGAGCGTATATGTGCCAAATGCATTGCATGTAGACAGGCAAAATCTACTATTAAACCCCATGGATTGTATACCCCTTTACTTGTGCCTATTGAACCTTGGATTGATATTTCTATGGATTTTGTTTTAAGACTGCCTAGAACAAAGAAGGGGTATGATAACATCTTTATTGTTGTTGATTGATTTATTAAGATGGCACATTTCATTGAATGCCATAAGATTGATGATGCTGTGCTTGTTGTTGATTTATTCTTTAGGGATATTATTAAATTGCATGGTATTCCTAGGTCTATTGTTTCGGATAGAGATGCTATATTTTTTAGCCATTTTTGGTGTGTTCTTTAAGGAAAGTTGGGTACTAAATTGCTTTATTCTACTACTTGTCATCCACAGACAGATAAACAGACTGAGGTCGTTAATAAAACCTTAGGTGCCTTGTTGCGTGCTATAGTTAGTAAAAATTTGAAAACTTGAGGTGATTGTTTTCCATTTATTGAGTTTGCATATAATAAATGTGTGCATTCCACCACTTGTTATTTACCTTTTGAGCTTGTATATGGTTTTAATCCTTTGACTATCTTGGATTTGGTATCCTTACCTTTGCATGAGTTGTCCAGTATAGATGGCAAGAGGAAAGCTGAGATGGTTAGGGACTTGTATGCGAAGGCGAGACAACACATTGATCATAGAAACAAGGTGTATGTGAAGCAAGCCAACAAGGGGAAAAAGTTGCTGACTTTTAAACTCGGAGATTGGGTTTGGGTGCATCTGAGGAAGGAGAGGTTTCCTACCCAGCGGAAATCCAAGCTGGATCCTAAGGGTGATGGTCCGTTTCAGGTGTTGGAGAAGATAAATGACAACGCCTACAAGATTGAATTGCCAGCTGAGTATTCTGTTTCTACAACTTTTAATATTATTGATCTTTCTCCTTTTGATATGGATTCAGATTCGAGGACGAATCTTTTTAAGGAAGGAGGGACTGATATGAGCAGGAGCAAGGGCCACCATGGAGATGGTGTGCGTGATGGGGGAGAGCTTGTCATTTCAGTTGGACCGATGTCCAGAGCTAGGATCAAGAGACTCAAGGAGACTCTCTATACGCATATGGGACAATTTATGGAAAGGATGGAGTGCACCAAGCCTATTGGAGGAGAGCTATCTAAATCACAACCTAAATTGATTCATTTATCTCAAATCCTTGGATTGTACTCTTTTAGGACTTGAAGACTATTGTATTAGGTTGAGCGTCATCATTTAAGCCCAAAAAGAGAGGTGTGCCTATGATCAGACTTGGGGGCGCGGTGGACCAGGCCTAGGCGTATTTTTATTATTCTATTTTGGACTTGTTTTAAGTTATATTTATTTTGGGCTTCCATATATTATTTAGCCCAAGTCTTTTATTATTTGACCTAGGTATAAATACCCTCTCAGAGTTAGGGAAAGACAACTTTGAGATCAGATTATTCTTGTATTGCCGGTGGCTACAAAGTGAGGGTTGTTCTTATTACATTAGGAATCAACAATTCACTTATCAATTTTGTTAAAATTATAGCGTGTTTGTTTGGTTCAATTTCTTGGAATTAATTCCCATCATCTAGGTTGCTTAGAACGGGTTTCCCTTAGGTCTAGTAGGAGTGAATTCCTTGTGTATCCCTTTCTTTTTAATTGCGTTAATTTTTTCCTATTGAAGAACATCATAGCCGAACCGAAAGAATCAAGAAATCTTCATCATTCTACAAAGTTGGCGCGTTTTCATTCATCCAAAGAGTTACGAACAAACCACATCAATCCATGCATCTCTATCACTCGCGTTACCAAACTTGATAGTTTTCACCATCAAAAATTGGTGGTACACTTTGAGACAGTTGTGTTTCAATCTCCATTGCTTGAAGATGGTTGTAATTCTTGTTGTAATTCTGGGTTGTAAATCAGATTTGTGTTTTGGTTTTGCTCATCTCACAGGTCCCTCAAGATAAATGCTCTGATACCATGTTATTTTTCTAAAGCTTAAGCATAATACGTGAATAGAAGTGAAGGAAAAAGAAGATGTTTTTGTTGTAGAACACACATCTTTATTTTTTTTATACAAGGGAAAGTAAATGAAATTACACAAACAGTCTAATTATCGCAGTGTCTGCGGTACAAAAATTTGTGTTGGTCACGGCACATATGGGCCCAAACTGACATTGGAGGCTCCTGAAGATAGTGGAGACCCGGCCTGGCTATTGCTGCAAGTGAGGCCAGGCAATCTGCACTTTGGTTTCCTTCTCGAAACACGTGTTGGAGATGCACTTCCTATGGTTGACGCAGTAGCTCTCAGATACCTGCCACCAAAAGGTACAGATCAGTCCCTGAAAAATTAGAAGAAGAGAAAATGTTGATCACCTCAAGGGAATCGACTTCCAAGATAAGTCATCGATACCCGAGGTCCCATGCCATATGAAGACCTGATTGAACTCCCCAGAGTTCTGGCTCAATGGGCGAACCCTGCCTAATCCGGTGAAGAAATCCACCACACCAATGTCCCTGGCAGTCCCTGATCAAACCTCCCGTTAGAGCAACTTGGTGACCAGACTTAACAGCTCCATCGGTATTAAGCTTGACCCAGCTTGCGGGTGGTTTGGTCCATCCAACAGGGTGCCCCAAATACCCATCATTCTAGGGTTGTTAGACCCCGAACCTTTTTGTAAGTTAGAACTGTTAAATAAGAAATTATTGGCGATTATTCATGTGTAGAAAAGAGGAAAATCCTTGAATTTGAAAAGAAATAGAAAAGATGGTTTAGACTCAAGAGGGATTGTATGTGAAATATTGGGAGTTAAAAGCTGGAAAATGAAATTGAAACATGTTCATTGAGCATGCCTCGATGTTTTAGTCATAAATTGATCTCTAGTTATCCAAATGAGATGATTTTTATTTGGATTAAACTAGATAGATAAGGCTACAAACTGTATGATGAAATCAAGTTCTAATGCAATCTCTAAGAAATTTAATTTTCGGATGGAAATTGTGCATAGAACATTGTTTCAGTATAAGAACAGTCCGAAATATTTTGGGTATAATTGTCAGAATACTGAACCAAATTGAAGGATTTTGGTGTCATTAGAAAATTAAGACAATAAGGAACATTTGTCTAGAAGGAAGTTTTATCAAATTCCTTCAATTGCATGATTTAAAAAGGGTATGATTTTTTAAAGGAGTTAAGCATGATTTAATTGAATTTTGAGGTCTTAATGGATTAATTACTTTTATTTGGTGGAATTAATTAGCATGTTAATGGGATTTAATTAACATGTTAATTTGGGTAAGATCATATGGCATAAGTTGATTAAATTATTGAATTAAGATAGTAAGCTTATGTATGAGGGCATTTTGGGAAGAAAACTTAAGTCATTTGAGTTTCAAGGCTTATCATTAAGGGCATTATGGACATAAGACATGTGGGTTGGCTTTAAAGGAAGGGGAGCACACAAATTACAAGAAAAAGAACAAAGAAGAGAGGGAAATGAGAGAGTTGTCGTGGAGAAGAGGAGAAGAAGAAAGAAATGCTAGGGTTTTTGATTTTTCTTGGTTTCAAAAAGGAGTTTGATGTTTATTCATGGAGAAAAAAGTTGGAAGAGGGTAAGGGCTTCCTTTTGAACCAAACAACTCCTCATTTGGTGGAGATCCAAGGTAAGGGGGTTTTTCAATCTTTGGATTTTTATAGAGTTTTTGGTTTAAATAGCTTGAGAAATGCATAGGTGTAGAGATTTCAAGATCAATTTCATGATATGTTCCTTAAGGTTGTCCAATTTTGGATGTCTTTTGATTTGGAGATTTTGTGAATAGTGATGAGAGAGATTGAAGCAAGAGGAATCAAGAAAAGACAAGGGGAGGCAATTGGAGTCAAGAATAAGCAAGGAAAAATAAGGT
>JANIHZ010000209.1:72678246-72688648 GCA_027478365.1 Erythroxylum rufum | reverse complement strand
TTTTCATAATTATGTGAACTACAATTATATGTTAACTTAATTTTAAAATATTTATGAATACTGGCTTGGGTTGAATATTTTTATATATAAATTTAAATTCAATCCTTAAAATTTTGAAATTCAAACTTAATATATAAATTAATTTTAAAAACTAAAATCCTTTAATTTTTATAAAGTGAGTTTTTAAGCTGCAGCTTATTTAATCATTGTGACATGCACGATTCCCTTTCGTATTAGTGAGTTTCATCACTTAATTACTGACATCAAAGCCACACAATTTGTTATGTTAGTTCAAGTAGTTTACTATAACAGTATAACCACACTTTGTGATAGTTTGAAGTTGATGGGCATCTTACAAGTTTTGTTATTTGGCCTGAGATTCTCACTTTATATCGCATTATTAACATACAAAAAACCAAAAGATTCAACCTTTCGATTCCTCTTCAGTTTCAAGCAGACCGTCATGCCACTATATCATGAAATGGTAAAAAAAAGACATCACAGAAAGCTGAAGTGCATGAATGCCAAACCATTGAGACCCTCCACATTCACAGTTAAAATGTGCAGTGTCATATGAAAATTGCAGATGAATGTTGGTAACAGATGAGAGCAAAGCCATCCTTCAGCCAAATTGACATGTTTTGCAAATAATAACATAAACCTATCAAATCAAACTGATGACAATCCGATTATGCTACTGTGTTTTTGCCGACTTCACGATTGACTCGGTCTTTCTTTAGTCAGGCACATGGTCAAGCACGATCATTTAGCTGTCTCGTGGAATTATCTGCATTCGTCCAACAATCACAAACCACAATAAACTTGTAAGCTTTCAGAGAAGTTATCTGCAACTAAAAGGTTTCTTCAGTACAATGTCATTGAAAAGATTTTTCTATTAGAACTTGTATTTACTTATAAGGCTGACTAATTCCAAGTTCATGTACTCAGACCTTTATTTCGTACTTTGTGCAACATGACATGGAATGTGATTAAAGCTTACCAGTTATTATTTAGAAACAATGACACAATATAAAGTAAAAAGATGCAATAAAGTAACACAGGAAAGAGGAATGTGAAGAAGGGGTTTGAGTACTTTATATACTTGGGAACGTCAAGTTCTAGCATTTTCCTAGAGTGAGAATCTTAACCCAATTCTACAACACAAGTCAATTATTTCACTACTTTTCTTTTGTTTCTTTTTGTTTTCAATCATGCAAACCAGATTAGTTTGGTCATTGAGAACCATTAATTAACAGGGTTTCAGGCATAATTACTAGGAAAGGAAGACTAGTGTGAGAAGAAGGGATAAAAGAAAGAACCATAAATTTCGAAAAGTTGGGAAAATCACCCCCTTGTCTTTTCCTGTATCAGTATTCACATTTATCATCAATATTTAAATGACAAACGCACTGAACAAGTATATATCCAGCATCCGTGGTGACTAACCAAGTTATACATGATAATTTTCTGTCCACACAAATCACTTGATAAGGATGCTTTTGTGGGTAGAACTTATCAAAGGAGAGGGAAGAAGTTGGGTAACGGCTGAAAAGCTGGAGCAGGCTGGAGAATTTAGTTAGACAGGAGAAATAATAGAAGATTAGATTAGGATAGTATTTGGATAAGGATAGTTAGCTTTTGAAAGATCCTTCTGGTTTTTTGTTTCTTAATAAAGTTCTACTATAATAGGAGTCTTAATTAGATGGATTGTTATTTTCCTTTTCTGCCTATATAACATCAAAATTATCAATGAATAAAGGTATCGAAATCATAATTTAAAAAAAAAAGATTAGTTACTGTAGCTCTGTCAAAAGCTAGCTAACCTTCATTCAACATCGGTTCTTCCTCCAAAGAGAGGAACACCAATAAGGGAAGGAAGGTGGATTTCTCTCTTAATCGTCCAGTGACGAGATCATACAGTAGGGCCCTTGGTATCAGAGCCGGCCGCTATGGACGATGCCAATAATTCCACTCCAGAGCTGATAGCCCTATATCAACATGGTGACTAGCGTGTTATAGAGATGTAGGAAAAGTTCGATGGCCTAGTTAGCTTTGTCAAGAGCTAGCTAACATTCATTCAACATCGGTTCTTCATCCAAAGGGAAGAACACCAATAAGGGAAGGAAGGAGAATTTCTCTCTTAATAGTCCAGTGACGAGATCATACAATAGGGCCCTTACCAACTTGGTATTAGAGCCGGTCGCCATGGACGATGCCAATAATTCCACTCCAGAGTTGACAGCCCTATATCAACATGTAGACCAGCGTTTTATGGAGATGCAAGAAAAGTTCAATGGCCTAGTTCGAATGATGGAGGGGTTCGGCCAGGAGAGGAGCAAGGAAGGACCAACAGGAGTTTCAGAGTAGCAGTAGGGCAGCACCAGCTAGGGGAGAAGAAAGATATGAAGAGAGTTCGGGATCTCACACAATGCCACATTATTCCAAGATGGAATTTCCTACATACGATGGGTCTACAGACCTGTTGGGGTGGTTCCATAGATGCGAGCAATTCTTTTTGGCCCAAAGGATTCCAACAGATGAGAAGGTTAGATTGGCGGCTTTCCACGTAATTAGGCAGGCACAATTGTGGCATTTTCAATTCGAATAAGATGAGCTAGTACTACATTGGGACATGTTTAAGAAACATTGTAACTTGAGGTTTGGACCCCATTTGAGCAAGAATCTAGTTGGGGAGCTAGCAAATCTGAAACAAATAGGGAGTGTGGAGAAGTATCAAAATCAATTTCAGATTTTGTTCCTAAAGATCTTCAGGTTAATTTATTTACAGCTGGACTTATTGATGGACTAAGACTTGATGTTGAAATGCAGAATCCTATCAATTTGGGGGCTGCCGTGAACTTGGCAAGAGCATATGAGAGGAAGATGCAATTTACTTTACACAAGGCATGGGAAGTAAGAAAACCACGACCTCATGGAACTCTTGGAAGCAGTAGAGCTCCTTTGCTATACCGGCCGCCTCCCAAGGTAGCAACGGCAGTTCGAACAACAAAATATCATCTGTAAGTTCCAGCAGCGTGACAACACCTCCTGTGAGGAGGCTTACCCGAGTCGAGATGGCAGAAAAAAGGGACAAAGGCCTATGTTATAATTGTGATGAGTAGTACACAGCAAGACATAGGTGCAAAAGGCTATGTTGGATAGAAGTAATACAAGAAGAAGAGGAAACAATGGAGGAAGAAGACACTGATGTGACAGAAATTTCACTCCATGCCATGTCAGGAACAAACCGCACTCAAACAATGCAAGTTAAGGCTAAAATTGATGAGTGGCCCCTGTTGGTACTTGTAGATTAGGGGAGTACCTATAATTTCATAAGGGAAAAGGCGGTTCAGCAACTCGGGCTGGCTATGAAAGGACAACAAGGGCTGAAGGTGGCAGTAGGCAACAGAGCAAAAATACCAAGCCAAGGGTTATGCAAAGGGGTATCCTTTAAGGTTAATAATGAATTATTTTGTGTTGATCTTTATGTTATACCTTTGGCTGGATTTGATGTAGTTTTGGGAATTAAGTGGCTGCAAACACTTGGCCCTATCATATGGGATTTGTCTGCACTTACTATGAGTTTTAACGTGGAAGGGAGAAACTTTCAATGGCAAGGGCAGCTGCAACACACTAAGTCAGGACTGCACATGGTGCAGGGGCAGAGACTAGAACAAGTTGAATTGCACCAACTTTTAGAGGAAAATTCTACCTTGTTTCAAGACCCAACCAGCATCCCTCCTATTCGAACTTGTGACCATCGAATCACTCTCATTCCGAGGGCAAAACCAATGGTTGTGAGACCGTATAGGTACCCTTTTTTGCAAAAGGAAGAGATTGAAAGGCAATGTGATGAGATGTTGAAACAAGGTATCATCCGGCCCAGTAGATCCCCATTCTCCTCACCTATACTGCTAGTCCGAAAGAAGGAAGGAACATGGAGATTTTGTGTTGACTATCGTGCATTGAATGATCAAACGGTGAAAGACAAATTTCCCATTCCAGTGGTGGACAAGTTACTGGATGAACTACATGGAGCGAAACTTTTCACTAAGTTAGACTTGAGGTTAAGCTACCACCAAATACGGATGAATAAAGAAGATGTGGAGAAGACCGTGTTCAGAACTCATCATGGTCACTTTGAGTTCTTGGTTATGCCCTTCGGTTTGACTAATGCTCCATCAACCTTTCAAGCTCTAATGAATGAGGTATTTCATTCTTATCTACAGTCGAACATGGGAAGAACATATGCAGCATATTCGAGTAGTTTTTGATTCACTGCTTGCCCACCACTTATTTTTGAAGAGATCAAAGTGTTCATTTGGGAAAAAACAGGTGGCATATTTGGGACATGTAATTCATGGTGCAAGTGTGTTCGCTGATGCTAGCAAGATCCAAGCAATGGTGGATTGGCCTATACCACACTCAGTTAAAGCTGTAAGGGGATTCCTAGGCTTAGCAGGATACTACAGGAAATTTATTCAAGAGTATGGGGTAATAGCAACTCCCCTCACAAGCTTGTTGGAAAAGAATTCCTTCCATTGGAATGAGAAAGTCGAGATAGCCTTCAATAATTTGAAGGCTCTAACAACTGCTCCAGTATTACAACTACCCAACTTTGAAGAGATATTTGTGGAGGAGTGTGATGCTTATAGATGCGGAATTGGAGCAGTACTTCAGCAGAACGACCATCCTATCAACTTCTTTAGCCGCAAATTAGCCCCCCACCACTTCAAACTTGCTGCATATGAAAGAGACCTAATTGGCCTCACTAAGGCCATCTCACACTGGAGACCTACTTATGGGGGAGGGCATTTCTAATTAAGACTGATCACTACAGTCTTAAATTTCTCTTAGAACAGAGATTAACAACTTCTCCTCAACAGCATTGGATGATTAAATTGTTGGGTTATGATTTCAGGGTGGAATACAAAGTAGGGAAACTTAATGCTGCCGCTGATGCATTATCTCGAAGAAATGAGGAAGAGGGACAATTGAATGCCTTATCCCAGTCGAAAATTGCATTATTTGACGCAATTAAAGAGGAAGTTGCCATTGTGGCAGAACTGCAATACCTATATCAGCAGATTGTCGCAGGCCACACAGAGGCCAAATGGAGAGTGGAAGACGACTTGATATTCTACACTAACCGGGTGCATTTACTGCCTCATTCACCACTAATTTAGATGATCCTTAACCATTTTCACAATATGGCACACGAGGGGATTCAAAAGACATTAGAAAGAGTGAGGGGAGATTTTTTTTGACAAGGGATGAAAGGTCATCGTGAAGGAATTTGTGCAGAAATGTTTAGTTTTTCAACAAAATAAATGGGAGAATCTTCACCCAGCAGGTCTACTTCCACCCCTACAGATCCCTAAGAGTGTCTGGGCGGATATTTCCATGGATTTCATAGATGGACTTCCAAAAGTGGGAGGTAAATCTGTCTTACTAGTGATTGTGGATAGATTCTCTAAATATGCTCATTTTGTGCCTCTAGCTCATCCTCATTCTGCTCTTAGTGTGGCTCATGTATTCTTTGAAAGTATTTTCCGCCTACATGGTCTTCCTGAATCTATTGTATCAGATAGGGATCCAGTTTTTACTAGTTTATTTTGGAAGGAGCATTTTTGTTTGTGTGGTACCAAGTTGGCCTTATCTTTTGCTTATCACCCTTAGACTGACGGGCAAATTGAGTTGGTAAACAGAACAATTGAAATGTATTTGAGGTGTTTCGTCGAGGATAGACCGAAATCTTGGGTGGACTAGTTACCGTGGGCAAAGTATTGTTATAATACTTCCTACCATTCTTGACTTCATACGATTCCATTTAAAGTGGTTTACGGCAATGAACCACCACGTTTGTTATCTTATGTGGAAGGAAGCACTAGAGTCGAGGCAATCGACCAAGCATTGAAGGAGTGAGATGACTTTTAGTGTAAGCACAGCAGAGAATGAAGCATTATCATCATACTAAGCGACGCGAGTTGTCGTTTGAGCCGATGACTTGGTTGTGGCTTAAGCTCCAACCCTACCACCAACAGAGTGCTGCAAAACGCAAGTATAACAAGGTTGCTCCTAAATTTTGTGGACCCTTCAAGATCTTGGCCAAAATAGGTGTTGTCGTCTATCGATTGGAATTGCCTCCGGAAAGTCGTATTCATGATGTCTTTCATATCCCTTTGTTGAAGCAGTTCAAAGGTAATCCCCCCACCTCCATTCCCTCCTCACCACCAGTGTGGGATGGCAAAATTGTGCCTCATCCAAAACAGTTGGTGAAGTCACAGTGGAACAAGGGACGTCAAGAGTTACTAATCCAATGGGCAGGTTCTTCAGCTGAAGATGCTACTTGGGAAGAGTTAGAGGCTTTTACACAAGCTTATCCCGAATTCGAGCTTGAGGGCAAGCTCGATGTCGAGGAGGGGGGTAATGATAAGGATGCTTTTGTGGGTAGAACTTATCAAAGGAGAGGGAAGAAGTTGGGTAACGTCCGATAAGCTGGAGAAGGCTGGAGAATTTAGTTAGGCAGGAGAAATAACAAAAGATTAGATTAGGATAGTATTTGGATAAGAATAGTTAGCTTTTGAAAGATCCTTTCTGGTTTTTCGTTTCTTAATAGAGTTCTACTATAATAGGAGTCCTAGTTAGATGGAATGTTATTTTCCTTTTCTGCCTATATAACAGCAGAATTATCAATGAATAAAGGTATCGAAATCATTAAAAAAGAAACATTAGTTACTTTAACTGTAATTTATTCAGCTAGCCCTGTCAAGAGCTAGCTAACCTTCATTCAACATCGGTTCTTCCTCCAAAGGGAGGAACACCAATAAGGGAAGGAAGGTGGATTTCTCTCTTAATCGTCCAGTGACGAGATCATACAGTAAGGCCCTTACTATCACCAGTCAAAGTAAGCTAACATATGCACAAAGAGAAAAAGGGTATAATGAACATTGAAGCAAAGCATCCAGACAAAAGAAAAATTAAAGGAAGTGAATGAGTCCAGCAATCAATGTCATCCCTAAAATACTCGAGCAATGCAGTACAAACAGACAGTCAAGTTTGATATCCGGCAACATACAACTCAAATAGCTTATATTCTCACCTACTTACTGAGTTGCATCCTCAGGAAACCTAGCATCAAAAGGAGCTGAAGTATGGGAATGCCCTGATGCCCCACCAGCACCTCCTGAGCCCTGCTGCAACTCAATCACAAGCCATCTCACAGCCTTACTCATCTGCTCCAACCGGACTGCACTAATCGGTGGAAGCCCTGTTCCTGACTTCCCTGTAGTGGCCGAACCAGTGGCCTCGTCCACCAGGCATTCAGAGCCAATTCTTTGCCTCACAGACTCCACAAACTCCTCTCCCTGATCACAAGCCACCTTGAACAATTCCCACCTCTGCTTAAAATTCTCTAATGCAGCATCTGTCGCTACCGTCTTCTGTCCACCTGTTAATTCCTTAGCTTCAAGGACACTTACCGCTGCAGCTACAAATTCCTGATAAGCATTGTTCAGGGAATCTACTATGTTTTCCATAGGCACCCAACTCTGCACCAATTCAGACATTTTAAAACCCATAACCCTCTTGAAAAGATAGCTAAGACACAAATATTGAGGCATGTAAAGAATCATTCAGCCGTATATTGAGCTAAAAAACAAGGAATATGGGAATTTAAGATCAAATTCTTTGTTCAGATGGCTCTATACCCAATTCTTCCTCTTAGTCTCTGTGCAAAATGATTACTCTAGTATAATGTTCCAATAACAAACTAATGGTGACTAGTTTTAATTGAAATAGAATTCAGTTCCAATAACAAACATAAAGACAAGCTTTCTGACTGAGTTTGGAATACAAAAATGTCCAATGATCCATTTTAGGAAGAAAAAGAGGTGACAAGATATGCTTCAACAATTGTTTAACAACAAAACAGAAAAAATCCAGCAAAAAAATGCAATCTAAGTCGAAAAAGGAGAGAACTTTATCACAAAAAAGGAAGCATAAAGGGAAAGAGGGTAGATATGTAGGAAAGGACTGAAAAGCTTTGGTCCTCTTTCCCTTACATGTTTGCTTTGCTTTATGTTTTGAGTGAAATTGCAACTCCTTTCCTCGTGTGGCTTTGATGTCTTTGGTAACTCCTAATTTCCAATTACATAGGGACTGGAGTTTAACTTGTGCAAGATATTCAATAAGGTGTTCTCTTACTTTCCTTTTAGTCTTTTTGGGGCACGATAATCTTGAGTCGTAGCCAAATAGGTGGTTGAATTGTAAAGCAAGCCTCCCATATGCACTCAAAGGTCACAAGTTCAAATTAAGATAAGAGATGACTGCACCTTAGTGACTTACGGAATGGTTAACTAACTAAAGTTGCGAATAACATACTGGAGTTCATACCAGTTTTGATATTGGTCCATATATTGTTTGGACATCATTTCACATAATTTTTTAAAAATTAAAAAATAATCCCTCAATTTTATATAATTAAAATTTAGTTATAATTATATCTCAAAATAATATATTAAAATTTAAATGCTCTTAATCCTACAATTGTGACTATATAATGTTGACATTTGCGAGCCTCCACCAATTTGTTCATCACTGATGTGGCCAGTGGCCTTCCACTCCACCAGACCAGTAATTGCTTTTACTTTAACACCATGGAAACAATTGCACTCAAAATTGTGAGCTCAAGCCTACAAACACTTCATCATCATTTCCACATTCTTGACAGGTCATCAGGGTACGAGAGCATTGGTTCAATTGGCTTTACTCCACCAAATTGACTTAATCTAACCTCTAATCTTTTCGTACTAGCTTCATAATCTATCCAAGAATGCAATCTCGTTCTGTTCTCAAATATTGCAATAACAGATGAAGCATTTCTCACTTTGGCTGACACAAAACCACCCAAATCAATTCCCACATGATTCTCCATCAATTCTCCATGTTTGGCATCCTTAAATGAACCAAATTCAACAGAGACAAGCTTATTGTTTCTAATGAACCATTATCAAATGCACTGGCATTAAAAGCACTAGGAACTATAATAAAAGCCAACCCATATCCATCATCTGGGAACATAAAAAACGAGGGGTACGTGGACAAAGAAACCATCTTTCCAGGATTACCTTTGACAAGCTTGATTAGTCTCTTGTACATGACTCTTCCTCTGCTGAAACTCACTGAGTGAGCTACTGAATCGATGAACCATCATCAACAGTCTTGGCATCACCATACAAAACAATGTTGGACTTAAAGTTTTGATCTTTACGGAAAATTTGGAAACAAAATGAGAGATTTGGGTCTGCAGTGATGAAATTGAAGTGGGAAATTAGGAAAGTTATTGAAACGAAGTAGATGAAAGTGAGGAACTTGGCCATTGATAAACTGGGTTTTTCCAACTGAATATGGGGTTTACTTTCTTTGAAAGTTTTGAACTTTTGCCGCTTGTGAGATGAACCCATTTCTTTGTGTGAACGCGAAAAGCATAGAAGCAAAGTAAAGAATAATGGTGGAAATTGGCTTGGATGGTGTGAAAATTAAAAACGCTTACTCTCTTCTGCAACTCTCCCCCGCAACTTATGATCAGGGTCGTCGCAAACAATCCAAGCTCAAGCTACCATTTTTCCATTTCCCATTTTCAACACCACATGGAAAAGCCGAAAGAAAAGAACAGACAAAAAAAACCCAGATGACTTACCCAGAATCTGGAAATGGTAGAACGATGGAATCACGAAGTGGAGAAGAGAATCACGAACTTGAAGAAGTGGAAGAAGTTTCGAGAGGGAGGTCGAAGAAATTTCAGATGTCGAAGATTCGGGAGGCTTAAACGTGAGAAGGATACTGAAGAAGAATATTTGAAACTAACCAAACACAGGTTTTATAATATAGCAGGGAATAAGCCAGGAATAGAATTGCTATTCCATTAAACCAAACATCTCGTAAGTGTCTATAAATCAAATGTAATATGAGCAAATTTGATAACCTAGTAAAGTGATATTGCTTGAGTGAAAAGGATATTGATACTATTTAATATGGAGAAGAAGGGAGCTCCGTTGATGAGGAAGAGAGCTATGGCATTGGAGTTGAAAGAGCGGAAAAAATGAAGATAAATGATGTTGTGATAGTTACGAGAAAGAGAACATAAATAAAACATTTTTGTTGTATGTTATTCAATTTGTAACAAAAGTTTACAACTTTTAATTTTTTAGGGGTCGTTTGGTTCCACTTTTATTTTTCTGTTATTGTTTTTGGTTTCTGTTTCCTGTTTTTAGTTTCTATTTTTTTTTCTAATAAAACGAAGACCTGTTTGGTTGATATTTGCAATATAAAAATTAAAAACAAAAACTTGTTTGTTGAGATTTTTAATAAAAAATTGAAAACAAAAATATGTTTGATATTA
>JANIHZ010000209.1:72614345-72632693 GCA_027478365.1 Erythroxylum rufum | reverse complement strand
GAAGAATGTGTTTTTTTTCTTTAACAAACAATTAAAAAAGAACAAAATAGTTATAATTATTTATGTAAAATAAGTTACTTAAATAAACCTTTTTTAGTCATCTATCTTTTAAAAATAAACAAAGTAAGAATTAGCGACGAAAAATTACCGACAGAAAAAAAAACCGTTATAAATTACCGACAAAAAGTTCTATATCTAATATTCCTAAAATAAGAAATCGTTTAGAAGTCAATATATCAAAGTCACTATTTGTATTAATAATATACTGTTTTAAATAAATATCTAATTCAAATTGCTCACGTTTGACATGAAACATTGACTACAAATACGCTTTGTAATCACATTCTTGAGAACCCCTATTTTTTATAATGTTATTTGAGCTAGAAGAAGATTCAACTATTTGTCTGGGTGCATCTATGTACAAAATCTGGGTAGAAAGGAATGCTTAAATCTTTTGTAGTAAGGCTAAACTTGACTATATTGTAATCAAAAGAAGCATTGTCCAATAAGATTGATATAATCCTTTTATCAACCTTCCATCAAGTAGACATATTGTCATTATAAGAAGCATTGTCTAATGAGATTGATAAAATCTTTTTATCAACCTTCCATCGAGCTAAACAAAGAGCCACTTTGTTCGCAAGTGATAATCCATTAAAAGGAGTTTTTGGCGACTTAAAGAGAATTTTCTTTTTCTGCAGGTTATCAATAAAATGAGTAATAATGCATACATATTCATCCTTTGATACTTTATTCTTCCAAATATTAGAAGTCAAGCAAATATGATTAGGATATTCAAACAATGCTTTCTATATTGATTCTCCTTTTCAATCAACATAATACATTATATCACATTTGCAAGTAACCCTACTAATTAGTTAATATGTTGAGCAAAAAGTAAGGCTCGTCAAATATCTAAATGAAGCAATTCAACAAATATAAAAGGAAACTTACTAACAATAAGCATTATATTCATTTCCTTGCGCAATTTAATATGGCCACATTTCATATTTTTTAATGCAATAGTACCATCAGAATCTGATTTAATTCTAAGATTAAGTGTTTTCTGTTAATAAGTCAACAAAGATATGAAGAATATTTTGTTCGACCTATTCTCGTGGAAGATCTGATGAATGATAACTGAAATTATATTTAGTTATAATCACTCAATCTACAATTATACTTAGTCATTGTCGTAAATAATTGACTTCTAATAAACAATTTCTGATTATTAAATAATCTAAAATAAAAGACGAATGTCTTTGTAAAATTGCACAATCTAAACTATATTATGAAGATTTTCAATAGAGAATATCATTTCCTATTTAGTTTTTGGTTTAGAATACTAATAATCTTTAAGATGAATATGAATTATAATTTACAAATGAAATATTTGTATAAGGAAAGGAAAATAAAACCTTGGATAGCTTAATAGACTTATTAATTTAAAAAACTGACCGATTAATTAATAGACTAATCATTTTTTAACAACAAGATTTGTTAAAGTAAATTGAACCGAAAAGCTAAAAATCGTACAAAAAATTGGCCGATTTAAAACTTTTACGAATATTCTGTTCGACTTATTCGAGTGGAAGATTTGATGAATAATAATAGAAAATATATTTAGTTATAATCATTCAATCTACAATTACACTTAGTCATTGTCGTAGACAACTGATTTCTAATAAACAATTTCTGATTGTTAAATAACCTAAAATAAAAGACGAATCTCTTCGTACAATTGCACAATCTAAACTATATTCTAAAGAATGTAAATAGAGAATATCATCTCCTATTTAATTTTTGGTTTAGAATACTAATAATCTTTAAGATGAATATGAATTATAATTTACAAATAAAATATTTGCATAAAGAAAGGAAAATAAAACCTTGGATAGCTTAATAGACTTATTAATTTAAAAAATTAGCCGATTAATTAATAAACTAATCGTTTCTTAACAATAAGATTTGTTAAAGTAAATTGAACCAAAAAGTTAAAAATCGAACAAAAAATTAGCGGATTTAAAACTTTTACGATTAAACCGATTAAATTTGGTCAAAAGTTAAGATGAAAATAAGTTGCTTTACGGCAGAGACTAGTTTTCAGTTTTATCTTTAATAAGGAATCTCTTAGAAAGTTTGGCAATTTTAAATTGGCTTTTCTATTCTAAGTACTAATATACAAGTAATGGAGCTCCAATCCAAACCCTGCAAGATGAGATCTCATATGTATCTTCTCCAAGTGTGGTGGTGGGTATTAAACTATTAATCTTGGTGGACACAAAAAGGCTATCTACTACCAATTCAATCCACCAATCATAAGAACATATAGTTATTTTTTGCTCAAATGTAATAATAGAAGTATCTACTCCAATAACTATTAAGTGTTCACGAAAAAATTGAAAGAGAAGGTGGAAAAAAAGGCCATTATACTTCAAATCTAATCGTGTTTAAAATAGGCGTTTGTATTATTATATTTAGATATTACCTTGTAATTTACTCATGACACTTCCATTTTGCATCAATGGGTAGACAAGATAAAACTTGTCTACAGTTTCGCAATGGCCAATCAGCATGCATAATGATATTGGGATGTCTAATTGCACTCAGGTATTTGATTTCAGCCTGGAAACACAAGGGAGTAGACAAAATGCTATTAACTTTTACAAATTATAGATTCAGGACTAACATTTGTTCTAGGTACTCAAGAAAAAAAAAGGCCAAATGACAATTCCAGCAGCCCAAGAAGTACAATTGAAAGAGACAATTAAGAATAATTCAGATTCAGATAAAGGCAAAGGCGATGGTAGATGAAAAAAGAAAGGAAAAAAAAAAGGCAATGTGGGTTTCATTCATGGCATTTGTTTGTCTAGAATCATGAGTGAACATCCCTAATTGGGAATGGCTTGAAGGGAACAAGTTCGTCAGTTCATCCCCTCAGAGGAATTATAATTATACTTGAAATAAAAGAAGGGACATCCTGCAAACAGTTTGAACATGGGATTTGTCCTGTAGTAGCACTTAATTCTAAAAATGAGTCCAAAACAATGTTAACTGAAATGTTGCAAAGCAGTTCAAGAATTGAACATTATCTTCTTTTGCTTATATCCCACTGATTCCTCATTTTCTGTTCTGCGTTGCGAGAGACCTTCACAGCCACTTGCAGGCCATTAACATTCCTCTCCTCCCTTCCAAAGATGGTGCCCCCACAAACAGTGCCAAATCCTCCATAGCCAAGAAAGCGGCTTGTGTCAAAACAATTCGTATAATCACTCAACTCCGAAGGAGTGAAAGGGATTATTGTTGAAGAACCTGCAAACGAGAATTGAACTGTTTCAGCAGATGATAAACCATTTTATTTGTCTAAGCACCTAATATAAGCAAGTTGGATTTTCGGCTTAAGCTACTCATTAGTTAATATGTTGAGCAAAAAGTAAGGCTCATCAAATATCTAAATGAAGCAATTCAACAAATATAAAAGGAAACTTACTAACAATAAGCATTATATTCATTTCCTTACGCAATTTAAGATGGCCACATTTCATATTTTTCAATGCAATAGTACCATCAGAATCTAATTTAATTCCAGGATCAAGTGTTTTATGTTAATAAGTCAACAAAGATATATTCAAAAAAAAAAGTCAACAAAGATATGAAGAACATTTTGTTTGACCTATTTGCGTGGAAGATCTGATGAATGATAACTGAAAATATATTTAGTTATAATCACTCAATCTACAATTATACTTAGTCATTGTCCTAGACAATTGACTTCTAATAAACAATTTCTGATTGTTAAATAACGTAAAATAAAAGACAAATCTCTTTGAAAGATTGCACAATCTAAACTATATTATGAAGATTTTAAATAGAGAATATCATTTCCTATTTAGTTTTTGGTTTAGAATACTAATAATCTTTAAGACGAATATGAATTATAATTTACAAATAAAATATATGTATAAAGAAAGGAAAATAAAACCTTGGATAGCTTTATAGACTTATTTATTTAAAAATTAACCTATTAATTAATAGACTAATCGTTTCTTAACAACAAGATTTGTTAAAGTAAATTGGACCGAAAAGTTAAAAGTCGAACAAATTAAAATTTTCAAGATTAAACTTGATAAATTTTTAATATGGGCAGAGTGTAGAGTCCATTAACTAGTTGTATGGATGGTTGACCCTTACCACTTATAAGCCCTTTAACATTTTCATGTCTAGGCAATATGGGACATTCTAACACTCCCCCTCAAGTGCAACTGGGGCTGGATATTCAGTTTCACTTGAAATATACGCAGTGATAACCGGACCGGGCCGCTGGGACTGGACATCCAGATGGACAATCGGGAAATTAATAATCCGGACCAAACTTACTCTGATACCATGATAAATTTTTAATATGGGCAGAGTGTAGAGTCCATTAACAAGAATTAGACTTGGGTCAACCATTGTCCAAATAACTAGAACTAGTTGTATGGATGGTTGACCCTTACTACTTATAAGCCCTTTAACATTTTCATGTCTAAGCAGTATGGGACACTATAACAAAACTAATTGAATTTGGTCAAAAGTTAAGATGAAAATAAGTTGCTTTAGAGCAATACTAGTTTTCAGCTTTATCTTTAATAAGGAATCTCTTAGAAAGTTTGGCAATTTTAAATTGCCTTTTCCATTCTTAGTACTAATATACAAGTAATGGAACTCCAATCCAAACCCTCCAAGATGAGATCTCATATGTATTTCCAAGTTTGACGGTTGGTTTTAAACTATTAATCTTGGTGGACACAAAAAGGTAGAGCTTAGAGTCAATCTTTAAATCATACGATTAGACATGGAATCAAAATCCATTGAGAAACAAAGGTTATACAAAAAGATTATGGATGTCTATTTCCAGTTGGGAATTCTTGTTAATTGGTTTCAATTGCTAACTATAGTCAGCTAAAGATGTGGGAATCATGTGGTTAAAACATAAAAATACCAAAAATAAAACTTAAAAAGTCTTCTTCTAGATCATGATCGTTAGGATAATAAAAACCACTAACATAAATCAAAATTGTTACCTAATATCCACATGTGTCCACCAAAATTTCCTGCTTACAGAACTGTGTCAAAGCTTAAATTTAGAGTTTCTTTCTGTTTTATATGTCTATCTTCAAGTTGGAAGAGCTCACAAGAAGTTGGATAAGCAAACAGTATAACCATAGTCGCTTCGTGTTTCTGGCAATAACCATTGGTTTGTTCATCTAGGTACAAGCTTGCCTTTAATCAATTCTTGTACAAGGAATGTAATAATGTGGAGTTTGTGTGCATTATAAATACCGTTTATGTGGCTCAACAATTCTTGAACAAATTGTAAATTCTTTTGCTTTTGCTTCTCTTCTACTTCATAAAATCCATCATCATCCTCGTCGTCATCATCGTCTTGTTCCTTGTTCCTGTGTCACTTGAGTTCAGAGAAGAACAGAAAAATTGTTGAACTTTTTTTTTATAAAATCTGTCTCTATTTCTGTGTAGATTACATCCCTTCTGAGGCATTGAAAGATGGGTGGAGTAACAGATAAAGTAGTAGTTGAAGGGTCTGCAAGTCCAGAGAAACCAAAGGCAAACAAGTATGCTATTGGCTGTTCGCTGTTAGGTTCTATGACCTCTATGTTGATGGGTTATGGTAAGTTTCATCATCAAAAATACATGATCAGTAGTTCTGTTTATGGCTTCTTTCGTCTGAGGAGAATTTCCAACGTTTCTTTCTGTTCTGAACAACTTTCAGATATTGGTGTAATGAGTGGAGCAACAATCTTCATCCAAGAACAGTTTCATCTCAGCGATGTTAAACTGGAACTTCTGGCTGGTCTCCTCAGTATCTACTCCCTCGTCGGTGCAGCTTTCGCTGGCCGGACCTCAGACATGGTCGGGCGTCGCTACACCATTGTAGTTGCCGGATGCTTTTTCTTTGCAGGAGCCATCCTGATGGGTTTCGCCACCAATTATGGTTTTCTTATGGTTGGTCGCTTTGTTGCTGGTATTGGTGTTGGCTTTGCCATGATGATTTCTCCTGTCTACACAGCTGAGGTCGCTCCAGCATCAATGCGTGGCTTCCTCACGTCCTTCACAGAGGTATCTATACGTATATTCTTGTCATTGATCATCTTTAAATTCTGTACAACTAAGACTAATGGCTGTTCTTGTGTAGGTTTTCGTTAACGTTGGAATCTTACTTGGATATGTATCAAACTATGTGTTCGCTAGACTCCCACCACACTTGGGCTGGCGATTCATGCTTGGAGTTGGTGCAGTCCCTTCAGTTCTTATTACTTTGGGCGTGTTAGCCATGCCTGAATCACCTCGTTGGTTGGTGATGCAAGGTAGGCTTGGTGAAGCCAAGCGGGTTCTTGAGAAGGTTAGTGTTTCAGAGAAAGAAGCTCAGCAACGACTTGCAGGAATCAAAGAAGTTGCTGATATTCCACCAGATTGCGATAGCGAAATCATAGAGTTGCCAAAGAAGAAAAGCCATGGAGCAGGCATTTGGAGAGAGTTGTTCGTCCACCCTAGTCCTGCTGTTCGACACATCTTGATTTGTGCTCTTGGAATGCACTTTTTCCAGCAAGTTTCAGGCATAGACGCTGTTGTTTTATATAGTCCAAGGATCTTCGCAAAGGCAGGGATTTCTTCATCCAAAGGGTCTTTGCTTGCGACTGTTGGAGTTGGATTAGTGAAGACACTCGCCATTTTTATTGCCACATTTTTACTGGACAAGAAAGGACGACGACCATTGCTTCTAACCAGTGTTTTGTGCATGTTCGCAGCACTCGTAACTCTCGGGACTTGCCTTACAGTGATTCATCATTCTCAACAGAAATTGACAGCGGCACTTGGATTAAGCATTGCTATGGTATACTTCTACGTGGCATCTTTTTCTGTTGGAATAGGTCCAATGGTTTATGTTTACTGCTCAGAGATCTTTCCATTGAGACTAAGAGCTCAAGGGATGGGTTTGGGGATTGCAGTGAACAGATTGTTCAGTGGGATCATATCCATTTCCTTCTTGTCACTGTACCACGCCATAACTATTGGTGGAGCATTCTACTTATTTGCGGGGATTGTGTTTGTGTCTTTCGTGTTCTTCTTCTCATGGTGCCCAGAGACCAAAGGTAGATCTCTGGAAGACATAGAAGGGCTTTTTGGCAAGTTATGGGGATGGAGGTATGCTGCGAAAGAAGAGCAGAAGAAAGGTGGTGAAGCTTAATGATCTAAAGTTGCATTTAGACGGAGAGAAACGATCACTAACGTTCAATTTACTCAAATGGAATTGTCTTTTCAATTTCAGTTCTTACCTTCAGTTTTCTAAAGAAGTTGTTTATTAGTTAGTACTCTTTTTCTCTTTGCCACCAATGTCACATCTTCTCAAAGTATCCTAAAATTGAATATAAAGAGAAGCCATTTATGTTGTTCAATAATTCCATGCACAAGGCCAAGGGTTCATTTTTGGGCTTTGGATGAAGATAATCTATATTAACAGAAAAGATAATCAGTGTTCACAAATATAATATTGTCAAACGCTAATTTAATACAAAATTCATAGAAATTTAGAAGTATCACTTTAATATTCTTCTTAGCTGTGACCCACAAAATAATTTATAATTCACACCTATTACAAGTTACGTTGCTAGTGAGTTGGTCGGAAACTTGCCGGAGTTTGAGCTTGATCGAGTTTGGACAGTTCGATGCTCAATTAGACAAGATTAAATTTATTTTTTAATTCTTAAAAATTTGAGAGTACGTAATGATAACAATAGGACAGACTCTACCGAGGATTGTTCGAGTCCTACCCGAGGCTTGATTGAGTCCTAGACACGTGATCAGAGCCCTAGCCTTATCAAGGTAGGCTTGACCCCAACTTTTTCTTTTGCCTTTTAATTTAAAATTAAAAAAAATGATTTTTTTTCCAACAAGTTTAGGACTTCAATAGAACCGGGCAAGGCAAGCAAAAATGACATCGTATTATGAGAAACTTTTAGGCTTCAAATCAAGTCGGATAGCTGTAGTGTGGCTCGAAGCCCAGTTAATTTAAGTTGGGTTAGGCTGAGCTTTTTTGGCCATACAAATAAAATCATTGTTTAATTTTAATTTGATTTGAGTAATAAGCTATTTCTTTGCTCAGCAGAGGGTGTCATGGTAGTTGGTTATTACGTCAGTCTAACACACTGAAGGTCTCCAGTTCGAGTCCTGGTGACGCCACCATATGTCAAATATAGTTTTTTTTTTAACTTTAGCTAAGCTATGGCTTTATCCTTCACAATTTTGGCATTTTTTTTTTAGTTACAGAGGGAGAAAAAACTGAAAAAGTCTAAATAGTGCAAAGCTCGAGGGCACAAAGCTCCTTGCTTGTCCCATTGGATGAGTTCCTCTATTGACAACGGTGGCTCCTGAAGGTAATGTATGCCTAGACTGGCACAGACTGCGAGTGCGGCCAGGTTGTCTGCGCACTGGTTCCCTTTAAAAATATATTCTTAGATAAGTTGGTACTAGAAGAGGATAGGATATTAATGACTTCTAGGGAATCTATTTCGACAATGACTCGACGGTACCCTAGCGACCAAGCTAAGGTTAGGCCCGAGTGGACTCCCCAGAGTTCGGTAACCAGCGGCAATCCCTGTCAAATGTGCTGTATAAATCCACCGCACCACTGCTCGTACCAGTTTCGAATTACACCTCCAGCAGTAGCAGTGGACGACTCTTGTTTAACCCTCCATTTGTGTTTAGTTTGAACCAATCTTCTGGCGGTTTGATCCACCCAATTAGACTACCCACTGATAAATCCTGTGTTAGATACACACAGTTTTCCACTGCCCTAGTCTTTACTATCCACGCCATATATGCCATAACTGCTCGCTGACCTTCTTCCAGCCAAACAAAGTCAGTTTCAAAGAGACTTTTGTTACGCCAATACCATAGCATCCAGCAGGCGACTCCAAAAATGGTAGCCCATTCCCCTTGCATCACCTGGGTGTGTTCCATGAGGTTTGATTTCACCCAATTTGCCACATCCTGTTGAAAGAAGGACGTATCGACCACGCTCGAGTGGAAGTTACGCCAGAAAACTTGTACTCTCGGACCGTCGTGGATGACGTGTAGTGTGGACTTTTCCTGTCCACATGTGTGATAGCTGCTATCTATAGTGATATGACGTGCTAATCATTGTTGTTTAGTCAGGAGCTTGTTCTTTCTCAACAACCAGAGGAAAGCCCGGATCCGCTGAGGCCCCACCCATTTTTAAATTAGATTCCATAGGCCAGCATTCACATCCGTAGTGTTCCCCTCGATTAATGCGTAGGTTGACTCCACTGTGAATCGTCCATTCACAGTTGGACCCCACCTCATGGTATCCTCCACTGTTTCGTCTGCAGGAGGGGTTATTTCTGCGATATCCATATAGATTAAGGAGGGAAGGTACTGTTGGAACAAGTTCCATTTCCAATTACTAGCTTCATTTTTCAAGTTCGCTACTTTGGCATAGAGCACGTTATCGGGTATTGGAGATGTCGCCACAAAGATGAGCGGCCCCCATTCCTTGGCCCAATTATCCAGCCAAAAGGAAATACGCCTACCATTGCCCAGCCTCCATTTCAAACCTTGGCGTACAAATTGCCAAGTCGCTGCAATTCCTTTCCAAAAGCTCGAAGCGCCGCTCCTATCTAGTGTAATAGGGACATGGTGGATGCCATATGGTATTTGGCCCTAACTATCCTGACCCATAGCGCTGAAGGTTGGGTAATCAAATCCCAACCCAACTTTGTTAGAAAAGCATCGTTAGAAGACCTTATATGCTTAATGCTTAGACCTCCTGCCTTTTTGGGCTTGCAGACTGCCTCCCAGTTCACTAGGTGTATTTTCCTCTACTCTCCCGTGGAACCCCAGATAAAATTGTGCATGATTTTCTCCAAGTCATCACAGAGTTGCCTTAGCAGTCTCACAGTTTGCATCGTGTAATTAGGGAGGGCTGAAATCAGGGATTGAGTTAAGGTGACTCGTCCTGCTAGAGACAACTACCTGGCACGCCACCCTGAGAGTTTCTTTTGGGCGTTGTCTAGTATATGTTGATAGGTGTGTCGTATGGTACGCTCATATATCAATGGGACTCCTAGATATTTACCAAGATTATTCGTGCTCTTGGTGCCCATGCTTTGACTGAGTCGGTTTACAGTTCCGGGAGAGATGTTCTTGGAAAAGAAGATCCTAGTCTTATCCAAGTTAACTTTTTGCCCAGAAGCCTTACAAAACTCCTTCAGATTCCTTGCAATTACTTGCATCTGGGACTCCGTAGCTTCAGCGAACATAACCAGGTCATCGACAAAGAAAAGGTGGGAGATAGGGGGCCCTGTACGGCTCAGATGTAATGGTTTCCATTGCCCTTGTTACACATTTCTCGAAATAAACTGGCTTGGCCATTCCATGCACAAGACAAAGAGATAAGGGGAGAGTGGGTCACCCTGTCTAATACCTCGAGATGGCCTAAATGGATTTGAAACTGTACCCTGCCAAGCCACCTGCATAGTCACTATTGTCACACACTGCATGATGACCCATATTAGGTGTTTCGGTAAGCCTATGTCCTCTAGGGTTTCTTGGATGAATTCCCATCGAAGCCGATCGTAGGATTTTTTCAGGTCTACTTTGATCGCAAAATACCCCTTCTTCCCTTGCTTTTTCCTCATCGAGTGAATGACTCTTCCGGAGCAATGATAATATTGTCAGTAATCTGGCGGCCCGGAATAAAATTGCATTGATTCTCTTTGACTAGGTGGTCCAAGTGAGTTTTCAATTGATTAACAATGACTTTGGAGATGATCTTATAAATCACGTTGCAGAGAATAATCGGTCGAAACTGGGCGATATTGGTCGGGGAGGGGGTTTTGGGGATTAAGACTAGGAGGGTGTAATTTAACTCCTTCTCCCAGCGTTCCATCCTGAAAACTTCCAGAATGTACTCTACGACTTTGGGGCCAACCCGCTCCCATTGTTTTTGAAAAAATAAGGTGTTAAGCCCATCGACCCCTAGGGCCTTATTTGGATTTATGTCAAACACTGCATTCTTAATGTCAGTGTGGTGGATGGGTTGGGTTAATTCGCGGAGAGTGCCCGCCGAAAGAGGAGGAAAATCTCTTGAAAGTGTGAGCCGTTGTAGGGGTCCCTCCTCTTGTGTATACAGATCGATAAAGAAGTCTCTGGCTAAGCTGCTTAATTGTCCTTAGTCGGAGACTATTTCCCCTGAGAGTTAATGGGACTCTCTATCTTCAAATTCTTTCTTTTGGAAAGGGTGAGAGTGTGGCGGTATTGAGTATTCCTATCACCCTTCGAAATCCATTCACATCTTGCTTTCTGGTGCCAATAGATCTCCTCCTCACTTATAGCCTGCATTAGTTCCCCTCGTAACTGTTCCTCCAATTCCAACAGGTAAGCTGAGTTGTCCTCGGTCATGGCTCTCTGGATGCCAAGTAACCTTGCTAGCAGCCTTTTTTTTGAGATTGAAAATGTTCCCAAAATCTGAACGATTCCAGCTCGTGAGGTGCTGAGATGATTGGGCTAGCGAGTTACTCAATGTTGCCTCGTCTGGTCTCTAGTTCGCTGCTACTATCTTATCAAACCCGGGATGAGTTAGCCAAGCATTTTGAAATCTGAAAACTGGGGTGCTTAGAAGTCTGGGAGTCAGATGATGGAAGATAATCCACATAGGTTGATGATCTGACCCGAGAAAGGGTAAATGGTGATTAACCGTTTGCGGGAAATTATGAAGCCACTCCGCCGAACAAAAAATTCGATCCAACCTAGCCTGGACTACCCCACGACGCCATGTAAACTTGAAGCCTACGTAACCTAGGTCATGGATGCTACTCCCATTCACCTAATCTTGGAAATTTTTGTTCACTACCCTCGTGGCTTTGGATCCTCCCCTTTTATCTCCTATCTCCAATTTTGCATTAAAATCTCCGCCTACGAGTTAGGGTCTATGGGTGGATCTACCTACCTAAGCTAGCGCCGGCTAGAGATAATTTTGAGATGAGACTTGTGGGCTGGTATAAACAACGGTAAAATCGAACGAGTAAGATCCATACTGGATAGTGGTATGAATAAATTAACGGTGAGCTAAAATTATTTTGATGTTAAAACTATCTGTCCATAAGATCCAGAGCCCTCCTGAGAAACCCTCAGCTTCTACTCTGAACGAGTAGTCGAACCCCAAAGCACGGAGTACTTTGTGGGCCTTATTTCCACTAATACAGGTTTCCAGCAAAACGAGGATTCCCGGTTTATAGTGTCGAAGGTAAGTATGTAGTATGGCATGAAAACTAGTCCCCTTTACTCCTTGACAGTTCCAAATCAGTATCGACATAAAAATTCGATAAATTAAGTAGAAATTGTACCTCCTGTAGGAGTGTCCGGGAGCTCAGCTCCTAGGGGTTGCGGTAGCGGCACCTCATTACTCTTCATCAGAGTCATAGCTTTTGGTATGACTGACTCGCCTGCTATTTCGGGAGGATCTATATGTGGAACTACGATAAGCTCCCGACTGTAACTAGGTCACGCTTGGCCATCTACTTCTTCTATAAGTTGGAACCGCTCCTTAGCTTCCAACTCTCCATCTTCCAGGAATTGGCTAACACAAACCATTTCTATGTGTGAAGAGAGTGCTATCGCTATGTTGTTGTCTAGGTTGGTGGGCTGTATTTGCATGCAAGGGGCTCTATCCGAGCCGCTTTCGGGGATATTATGAGCCCAGGAACTCTCCTCCCAGTTTGCTGTGTGTGGGGTATCTTCTGGCCTCTGGGCCCCTTTCTGGAAGTTTGTTTGGGCCTAGTGGCTGTAAAAAGCAGGTTGTGTTGGGTGGGCTTACTAGTACCAATAAACTCTCCAATTTGTACTCTTTGGCCCAGCCCTTTCCTAATATTTAAGCGTGGTTCTTCCATTAATTGCTCAGTCTCCATCAGGTCTTGAGTTGTCAGAGCTGCAAACCTGGAGCCTGTCATGTGAGAAGACTTGCTGTTTCTTCCCATAAGAGTCGGACGTTGTATGGGGGAATTCACCTGCTGTTGTAACCGTTGGGAGGGCTGGCTAGGTTTACATTGAACCTGAACCCAAGGCCCATAGCTGTTGGAAGGATGAACCATTGGTTGGGTTGGCGCTGCATTGTCTCCCGTAGCTCCATCGGTTACCACCGCTGCTCCCGCTGGTGCTTGCTCCCTTGCCTTCATCAGTATTGGAGCTCTCGTTAACAACTCGGGGACGCTGAGGCCAGGTGTTGATATCGTGCCCCACCATTCCACACCGATAGCATAATTGCGGTAGCCACTCATACATCACCTGGATCACCTCACCATCTAACTCCACGCTGGTTTTCAATGGATTGCTCAGGTCTATGTCGACAGCGAGGCGTGCGTATTTTCCCCGTTGTGCTTGCAAGGTTGGCTCGTCTATCTTAATAGTTTTTCCAATCAGGTTACCCATGGCAGTGAGGATGTCCGGATGGTGAGTCCAGATCCTCTGTCCAGTTTTATGGTGTCTTATTGTGTCTAGTGAATCTCAGCCATTTATTTATGCGGGTCCCGTGTGGGCTTTACATAAATAAACGTGGAGCCCGCATAAATGAATGGTTGAGATTCACTGGACACAATAAGACACCATAAAACTGGACAGAGGATCTTGTTCCCCTGATGGTAGCTTGTAATGGGAAGGTCCAGGAATTTTATCCAAATTACTGCTCGGCTCACTTGTCCCTGCGTCGGTCGGAAGGACGGCTCCCATTGCTGCATCGACAAATTTGCTTGTAGATGATCCACGTGTTGAATATTGGCTCAACTTCTCAAAGTCCAAAATTAAAGCTGGCAAAGTCAAAAAATTGAAGCTTCAACAATGGTGGCTTCAAAGCTTCAACGATGGTGGCTTGAGTGGAGGTTAGTGCAACTAATGGAGACTTTCACCCATGGCATTCTCTATAAAAGGGAAGCAAATGAAGGAGGAGCATAGAGAGCTAAGTTGGAGAAGTTGTTTTTGTGAGAGAGTGGAGAGTTTTCCAGAAGAGAGGGAGAGAAAAATTTCGGAGAGAAAGTGTTGAACCCCACACCCCACCCGAAGGTGTTTGCAGGTTATACTGCGGCGTGTGTTTGCGGATTATACCGCGGCATCCAACACAAATCAGTATTGTCCTCTTTGGTCATGGGTGGAATCCACGATTCGAACCCATGACCTCAAGGTTTTGTTTCACTTTATGTGAACGCCTCTCACCATTAATATAGTTTGACTAATCATTGTTCACTAAGCTTAAAAATCGTTCGAACATTGCTTTCATAGAAAAAAATTGATACCTCTTTCTTTTCTAATTTCTTATGCTTCATAACTTTTGTGAATGAATTGTTTTCTAGTCATGTTTAAGAGTGTATTCACTGTAAACAACTGGTGAATTGATTCAAAATTGTTCCAATAGACTGAGTGTAAAAACGTTAAGTGATCATGCTTCTGCTCATTGATTTAGAGATTTATTGTTGTTTGTTTTTAAATCAATTTGTATTTGGACCCGTAGTATTGTAGATGTTATAGTAGTGATTCGTACTTGTAAGTATACCATGGATGTACTTCTAAATCTAAGAATGTATTTATGCAGTTCTCTATTGTAGATTGATCTTTGTACTTATATGAATTGGATTCATTATATTGGCCCCTAAACTTTGACTCATGTACTCAACACCGGTCCCCAGGAAGTTGAAAAGTATAAAGTTGAGAAACTATACATTAGATATGTAACTGCCATCGTTCACATGTTCATTGTCTGTCTTCTACTTCTTTTCACTTTACACCTTCTTGCCACATTCATGTTTGACATAGGGTTCTCTTGTGCTTCACTACTACCTGAATTGGTACTATCTGATAGATAATTGTTTCAAACCTGAAATGGATGAGGAAAGATCGTTGAAAAAAGAAATAGAGACTTTAAAAAAGGAGCTCCAGAAGGAAGTTACAACAATAACAAATAAGGGATATCTTCAAGAGTCTGGTGGAGAACCTAGTATACAAGAATTATTATCTCATAAAGAAAGGGAACTGGAAAAATTGATTCGTGATTTGGGTGACAAGGTGTGGTTTGGGCAGAAATCTATTGATAGGCAAGGTTTTAGAGCAGGAAGGCCTGTAGTTTTTCCTGAGAGACCACATTCACAATCTGGATCATTTGATGATTTTAGAACCATAGAGTCCACAGATAGGCCGAGATCACGTGGGCTGCACGATAGTTGGTCTAGGCCTGGTGAAGAGATAAGATCACACCAAGGTGGCAGGGGAAGAGTATTTCTAGGTGGCGGAGACTTCGACAGGTATATAATCTTTCTTAGCAGTTGCTTTCTCTCTTTTCTTGTGCATTACTTTTCTGTTGAATCCAGTGTCATCCTTTTTCCTGCTACTGTTACTAGGAACTCTAGCATATGCATTCAGTTTCCTGTTGCAAACCAAGAACAGTTATAAGTTGACCATAAATTGTCTTTTCCACCGTATGAATACAAAGGATGTTGATGAAACGGGGTTTTCTGATCCAACTGCTTGTTGAGTGCTTGGTTCATCTTTTATGAGGATGCTACGGGTTCTTGTATAATAGTTTCCATTTTGAGATACATGTATCGTTAGGGTGTAATGTAGTTTGGTTGTGGTCACTTGGTTTCTAAAAAAGGATGCTCCTACCTGGCCATAACTTTGAATCATGTCACTTGCATATGCAATTTTCTTTTCTAATATGCCTAAATTGAGTAAGGCATGTGGCTTGTAACGAACGTTTCTAAATGTTTTGTAGGCCAGGAACAAGGGAGAGATGGTGAAGAGCTTCGGTGGAGTAGAATCAAGTTATGTCATCAACTTTTGACAATCGGAATCAAATAATACCTTCTTAATTTTATCTTCGTTCTCTTATTTTTTGCTCTAGAAATGGAGTAAAGAATTCTTAAACACTGGCACTGGAACCATTGCATTGATCTATTGATACTTCAAACTATGTAAAATTGCAAATTTTAAGCAAATTTTCGTTTGTTTTGGGGCAGGGAGCCAGTACTGTTGGGTAGGAAATCTTTTAATTGCATGATGAACAATACGAGAAAGCACAGCACAAGAATTAAAAATTGAAACAGCAACATTGGAAATTTTCTGTTCATAATGTCAAGTGAAAATCAAAGGAATAATGCAGTCAATTGAATTTCAAACTGTAACTTACAAGCTCCCAAAAGGAAAAGGAAAAAAAGGAAGAGAAAAGATGAATATAAACAATTCTTATACGTGTTCTCAAAATTGCTAACGAACGAAGCATCAATGGCTATAAATATGGAATTAGCCTCTGTGATAGAGTCAAACGGACATATGTGTATTTTCGGCATCCTTTATAGAACTTTAAACTTCTCTCACGTAGCGATTCAACACTTTCCTCCAAGGTTTGTATTTGTTATACCATTGAAGAAAATATCAAAATGATCATTGCCGTGAACCATCTAAAAAAAATTTAACTACATGAATTCTGACTTGTAATGAAAACACTGGGACAAGGCTTAAAGGTGCAAAGGACAGAGTGAAAATCTAGTAACAAAGTGCACAACAATGTGAAGAAAAGACATAGATTAAAGAATACCAACAATATCAATAGTAGGTAAAGGATGTAGCATAGTCCCATAATGAGGAATATAACCAAAAACGACATTGTTACTATGCCCAAGTCAAGGAATCCGAAGTACCCCTATTCGGAAACTAATCACCAAATGGCACTTTCAGTTGTTTGAACTACTTGTTTGTTTTTTCAAATTAGAACTATGCATGTTGGAGATTTGTCTCTTAAGATCGAATTACAAATCATCAATAAAATGCCAACATGACTGGATAAGGATAAGTAACCTCACTTGGTATCTACTCCCCATGTACATAGGCATATATATATATATAAACATCAAAAAAGCCGATAAAAACTAGGGAATAAGTAAAACCTTTGCATGAATAAACTTCTCCTTTACTGATAGAATCTCCAGGAGACGGTTTGCTGACAAAAAGTTGCTGTTGTCTATCAAATTTATATGAGCTTCAGCAGCAGAATATCCATAAATGTTAGTAATGGGTAGTAAGAAATAGGAAGGACATATAGTTGCTGCATATAGGAATCTTTATAAAAATCATGATGAAGAATCCTTACCGTACAGGAATGATATCAACCTGGAAGGCACTTCTTGATTGCAATAACTCCTCCCAGATGGACTTAGCAAAAGCATTTCCTAGTGAATGGAACAAACTTATAACAGATGGCTCCAAGACATTGACATCAAGTGTAAGCGATCTTACCTGTAACAAGTCAGGACAGTATGAAAGCTGCCCAAGAGCTAGTAAAGACACTGTCATCTAAAATTAGCAAACATATTAACTAGAACCATATCGGGAGAGCATTTCCACTATGCTAGACATACCAATATATCCATGTTAGACTTTAGTGCACCTTTCTTAACTTCAAAAGAAACAGAAGCTTCAATGATAGTACCCCAGATGTTTTGCTATTGCATATGAAATAGAATGGGTGCAATATGCATTTCTCTGTAGGACAAGTTCAGTCAGTCTATAGCTAAGCACAGATACTAATCTTTTAAGCAACTTTCCCACTGGCCTTTGATAGCATCTTTATTCTTTTAGCATTTATACCATTAGTCATTCAAATGCCTGAAGAGATTCTTCAAAAGTGTTAATATGAACCTTAGTGAATAGGGTTAATCCCAATCACTAGGAAGTATTATATATATACATATGAAAGTACAAGTATGGACAATTTGCACTTACACCCTATGATAAAGTATATGCATGTCAGTTTAACAGATAAAAACACAGAAAACTACTGATCAAGTTCAAATCATTTACCTTAGAAATGTGTACACCAAGATTGCGGTGAACACCAGAAAATTCAAAGCAAACAAGAACTCCAAGATTCAGTGATGCCCAAAGGTCTATAGATAAAATTAACAGTCCAAGACCAGGTAAGCAAATCTGAACCTGCATTTGGCACAACTCTGAATCTTTAGCCCTGCAAAAGAGCCTCTTCTGACTAAAGATTCAAAGTTGGGTCAAATCCCTGACATTTTTTGCAATTTTATCTTGTTCACTTTGTCAAACCCAGAGTCAACAATGCCAATCTAAAGCTATCAACAATACCAATCTAAAGCTATCAATAATCATGGAATAAAACATAAAATTGCGATATGAGACTCTCAGCTAACTGATTCTAGTAACTGATCATTTATTTCACATGAACTTCTAACCTCCTATCTTTCCCTAAAACCCTCAAATCCAAAG
>JANIHZ010000209.1:72332179-72354781 GCA_027478365.1 Erythroxylum rufum | reverse complement strand
CTAGCAATAAACGTGTAAGTTTCATTAAAATCAATACATTCTTGTTGATTATAACCTTGAGCTATAAGTCTAGCTTTGTTTCTTACCACCTTACCATTTTCGTCACGTTTGTTTCAAAAAATCAAACTAGTTCCAATGACTGACTTGTTTTTCAGACGAGGTACTAGATTCCAAACTTTGTTTTTGTCAAACTAATTCAATTCATCTTTCATAGATGAAACCCAATTTTCATTAGTAAGAGCGTCTTCAACGGTCTTTAGTTCTATTTGTGAGATGAGGGCAACAAAGTTGTTATTGAAGGATGATCTAGTTCTTAGACTTTCTGAGGGATCTCCTAAAATGTACTGATGTGTATTAAGACCTCTTCATTCTCTTGATGTTCTTCGTTGTATAGGTTCCTGTTGAGAGGAAGGAACTTGCTTTGTCCTGGCTTCAAAAAGACCTTCTAGATCTTGTAATTTTGAAGGTACTATAGGTGTTGTTTGAGTTTGCGATGTATTTTTAGGAGCCAAGAGATGCTCTTCATCATCTGAGTCAACTACTGTTGTCGAGGGTAGTGCTTCATCAAATACTATGTGTATTGATTCTTCTATCTTCTATTGTAAACTCTAAATCCTTTACTAGTAGTACTATAGCCCAGAAAGATGGCTTCATCTGATTCTCGCATTGAACTTTCCAAGATTATCTTTTCCATTATTTAGAACGAAGCACTTGCAACTAAATACTCGAAAGTAAGCGACATTTGGTTTTCTTCCTTTCCACAACTCATAGGGGGTCTTTTTTAAAATGGGTCTTATAAGGCACTTGTTAAGTATGTAACAGACAATTGACACGGCTTCTGTCTAGTAACTATGAGGTAGACCACTTTCGCATAGCATTGTTCTCTCAACAACTCCATTCTGCTAAGGAGTCCTTAGGTATGAGAAATTGTGAGATATCCCATTTTCATTCAGAAATCTTCAAATTTTTTGTTATTGAATTCTCCTCCATGATCACTCTGAATAGATGTAATGCAGTATCCTTTTTCAATCTGAATATTTCTACAAACTTTTCAAAGACTTCAAAAATATCATCCTTATTTGATAAAAAATAAACCGATGTAAATCTAGAATAATTATATACTATAACAAAGTCGTAGTGTGTACCACCAAAGCTTTGAGTCCTGGTAGGACCAAATAAGTCCATGTGCACAAGTTCAAGCAGCTGGTTTGTAGACACCATGTTTTTAGGAGGGAAGTTACTTCTGATTTGTTTTCCTTTTAAACAAGCTTTGCAGACCTAATTATTCTTAAACTTCAGGTTAGGAAGTCCTCTCACTAACTCATTTTTGGACAATTTTGATAGGTGCTCATACTAGCATGTCCAAATCTTCTGTGCTAGATAAAAGAGTATTTTTTTATAGAAACAAAACATTTGACAATTTATGAAGGCATATCTTCCAATTGAGCACAATATATGTTTTGATTTCTAGGAACAATAAATACAATATCGTCATTTAGATTATCAATAATTTCACAATGTGATGCATAGAAAATAACTCTATAACCCTTATCATATAATTGACTTACACTTAACAAGTTATGTTTTAATTCATCTAACATAAACAACATTATCAATGGAAGCAGAGTTACTGTCACCAATTTTACCCATGGTGGCAACATTTCAATCTTACTTTGATCTAGCTCCATCCCCGGCTTCCATTGTTGAACAAAAAATGGTTGATCTCTTATGTGCCAAGGACCTTGCTCTACTATCTCGGAAATGTTGGTTTCATTCACAAATTTGAAGAGAATGGAACCATCCTCTCTTAGTAGTACCTTGTCTAATCCCTTCTTCCCCTATTTAGCCTTAGCCTAGGCATTAAAAATTGAAAAAGCCACTAGTTTATTCCAAAAAAATCTAATCAAAGCAGATGCCCATATTTTGGCTCAAGCTTGCAAGAGCTCAATCGGGGGAGTAACAACCCCATTCTTAACCACATTTGGAAAATACTTAAGCAATCCTTTATTGTGCTGAGAATGTACTTTCTATCTTTAATCTCCGTGAGGTCGAGAGTCAATAGAGGGAGCTACCTTGGTATCAGTTTTCTTATCACCCGTATTCCCCGTAACCACCTCCCTAGAGAGTACTGGGAAGTCCTTCGAAAGGGAAAGCTCACCGCCAACCTTCGAGACAGAAGCCTCCGACTCTGTGCAACTTTCAGGTAATGAGAAGGGGAAAAGCATAAACGTCGGAGAGGATTATTCCAAAAGGGGGAAGAAGTGAGGGCAAAATTGGAATTCTGAGTAGAGAGAAGTTAGGGAAGGGGGTGTTTAGAGAGAGAAGAGAATAGCTCAGGTGTTTGTTTTACATTACCGGTGAAGACTAGCTTATCTTTATCATATGTATGACTGTGGATGTTTTGTAAGAATTAATCTTATTAGTTCCCATTTAATATAGTCATTTGAAAACTATGTAACAATGCAATCGCATTAGCATCTAACAGACCTATATGTATTTTTAGTTTTCTATATTACTTAATTTTAGTGTAAAAATACATTTAACAATATCATATCCAATTAACAAACAAAACAAGATATACATAAAGTGATCTAAATAATATTTAGTAATAAAATATATCATAAAACGCAGAATGTCTTAAAACCTAACAAATTTATATAATTGAACTTGTTATTGTTGATTTATATCCTATAATCAATCACTTAGTTATATATTTACGATAACTAATTAAAGATATTCTTTTTTACACATGTTTATTTAATTAACTAACATATAAGATAAAGTTATATGATCATTTATTTGGTGAGAACTCCGTTGCTAACTCTACCGAGGAGATACAATAGTAATTGGCAATGCATCAACAGAGTGTTGAACTAACTTGAGTTTAGATTGGTCGGTCTGACCAATCCCTTCCGTCGACATGCTCATCTCTGTCGTACCACGGATGAAAAATGCTGGTCGTTTTGGCAAGGGCAAATCAAATACGTTGCTGTTGAGCATGAGAACAACAGTTGTCATCGTTGGCCTTTGAGCTGGATCTTCCTGGACACATAGTAATCCAATGTGCATGCATCTAAGAACTTCATTTGCTAAACACGTCCCTTCAATACCAGGATCAAACGCTTCCGCATGTGTCCCTTTTTGCCAATGTTTCCACACCTGCATATATGATCAAATTATAAATTAGTATACTCATTTTTTGTTGACGATGGTTGCTGTAAGTACAACTCAGAAGTTTTCATAAACCTACACAGCTGACGAGGTTCTCAGAACCTTCGGTGTGATAGAAGGACCTGTTCCTCTTTCCAGTTATAATTTCAAGAACTACGACTCCAAAACTGTACACATCAGACTTGACGGAGAACTGCCCATGCATTCCATATTCTGGTGACATATAACCACTGTCGACGTAATAACCAAGTAGGAAAATGTTAGTTCCACACTGTTCAAAGAAAGGAAGGCATTGAGACTATGGCTGTTAACTAACACACAATTGTACATCTAGAAAAGAAGATTATCAAAGCTAAAATGTGATATGGATAAGTATAGGCCAACAAACTCAATCTAATAACTGTTATCATCTGTCCTCTTAATGGTATGAGAGTTTCATAGGCTTCACAGCCACGACCATGTCAGATACTGATTATGCCCCCACCATAACCATTGTCACCTCCTCTTCTTCTCCAATAACTCCTCCCCTGCCAACACCATCTCTTAATCAAAACTTCATCCTTAAACTGACTTCTTCCAATTTTCTCTGTGGAAAACACAATTTTTATCCTTTCGTAGTTGTCATGACCTTGAAAGTCACATTGTGATGAACTCCGTAGGTCAACACATATAAGCAGAAGAAACCCAAAATACCAATGCTACGTGTGAAGCAAACAAGTTGTAGTAGATAGGAAGTTTTCGTTGATTGTTGGTCCAATAAAGTCGGCTGATGCCAACTGTGATAGTTAGGAGTCTTTTGAAGTTCCATTAAATTAGGAATTTAATTGCAGAACGTGTTTAGCAGTTCCATTAAATTAGGATTTCAGTTTCTAGTTCTATTTAGATAAGATTATGATTGCACAGCTTGTATATATACAAGCTTTTGTTAATTGATGTGGACAATAGTTTTTAACCAATTAAATCATTGGTTTGTTCTTACTAAAAGCATAATATTTCCATATCTCTTTCTTTTCGCTTGTTCTTAACACCTCTCTGACTGGGACCCCAACATTGGTATCAGAATTGACACCACTCCTTCAAGTCCTAGTGCTACACCCACAAGTGGTGACGTTGGTATTGCAATGCTTATCCGGGGCTAGAAAAGGTCTAGTGCATAGCAAACCCGAGGTGCGTGGGTGGTGACGCCGGTATTACAATGTTTGCTCGGGGCTAGAAAAGGTCTAGCGCACAACCATCCCGTTGGTGGCTGCGAAGCGTGGTGGAATGTTACAGTCTAATTGTCTCACATTGGTAATAAAAGAGGCTGATGTGGGGTTTATAGGGTTATGGGCTCTTCCACCCTTTAAGCTAGCTTTTGAGGTTGGTTCTCCCATAAGACCTATAACAATTGGTATTAGAGCCACGTCGATGAACAAAGAACGAATCGAGAATCTTGAAGCAAGTCTAGGCAGTTTGCAAGTTGGAGTGAGATGAATGGAGCAAGGCCTTATTGATAAGCTTTGTTCAATGGAAGAAGTGATTGCTCGGTTGTCCGATGTAGTCCGTTCTCAAAAAGAAGGGTCTACTAGTATTTCCCATGGTTGACCCACAAACATCCAAGAGGGGACTAAAGGGGTTACGGAGGAGGGACGCCACATGTTCTCTTCCAAATTCGCAAGGCTTGAATTTTCGAGATTCACCGGAGGTGACCCTATTGAATGGTTTAGTCGTATGGAGCAAGTTTTCGAATATTAATATATGCCGAGTTCGCAAAAGGTTCCTCTTGACTCCTTCCACCTTGAAAGCGAGGTGAATCAATGGTGGCAATGGCTCTGCAAGACATACCAAGATTAAGGGCAGCAGGTGTCGTGGGGTGATTTTCAATTCGAATTATGAATTTGGCCCAACAGAATGTGAGGATTTGGATGAAGCATTATCAAAATTTTGACAAACTGGATCTTTAAGGGAATATCAATAGAATTTTGAAAAATTAGGGAACAGGGGTTCAAGGCTGGACTCAAAGGGCCTTAATTGGCACTTTTATTAGTGGGCTCAAACAAGAGATCGCTGATGCCATTAGGATGTTTCAGCCCAAATCTTTGAAAGAGGTTATTAGCTTGGCTCGAATGAAGGATGAACAGTTGTTGAGACAAAAGGGGACAATGAGATCACTGATGAGACCCCCAATCAAATATTTCGCAAGTCTAGCAAAACCAATCACACTAGTGAAGAGAATTTCGTGGGAAGAGATACAAAAGCAACAAGCCCAAGGACTATGCTTTAATTGCGATGAATGCTTCACTCTGGGCCATCGATGTAAGAAATCACAACTACTACTCCTCGAGGGTGATTTGGAGGGCGATGATGGTGAAACGTCAGCAGCGCAGGAAGATAACAATGAACTCAAGATTTCCCTTCACGCCTTGACTGGTTATGCTGCCGGTTAGAGAGTGTGACAGCTTGGGTCGAAAATCAAGATTTAATGGCCTTCATAGACAGCGGCTCTACCCATAATTTCATTAGCAGCAAGGCGGCAGAAGTATTGAGGCTACTAGTGACACCCACAGAGCCATTCAAGGTTCGAGTGGCAAACAAGGCTCCTTTACGATGTGAGAGTCAATTTGAAAATGTACCCATACTACTACAAGGTATTCCATTCTCTCTAACTCTTTGTGCATTGCCTTTGAGTGGTTTGGACATTGTTTTGGGCATACAATGGCTCCAACAACTAGGAATGGTGGTTTGTGATTGGAAGAGGTTAACTATGGACTTTGTGCAAGACAATCGAAGCCAACAGTTGCAAGGAGTGCCTCATAAACCAATCCAAGCTGTCAATCAAAACACTATTGCAAAGGAAATACGCGAAGGGAATACGGTATATGCCATCTATTGGAAAAAACCCTTCAGTGATGGTAACACAAAAATTCCAACTGATATGGAATTGTTATTAACAAACTTTCAAGATGTGTTTGCTGAACCTTAATAGCTTCCACTGAGACGAAATGTAAAGCATCGGATAGTCTTGAGGGAAGGGATAGAACCTGTTAATGTTCTAGCTTACAGATATGAACACTTTCAAAAGAACAAGATAGAGAAATAGGTTCAAGCGATGCTACAATTGGGATTGATTTGTCACAGTACAAGCCTATTCTCTTTCCCAGTTCTACTTGTAAAGAAAAAAGACGGGACATGACAATTTTGCATGGATTACAGGGCTCTAAATGCAGATATGATCAAAGCACATATTTCCCCTTCCGATTATCGAAGACATGCTTGATGAGCTCCATGGGCTATTTACTTCACCAAACTTGACCTTCGAGCTGGCTACCATTAGGTATGAGTTTATTCAACTTGACATGCATAAAACAACTTTTCGAACACATAATGGCCACTATGAGTATTTAGTCATGCCATTCGGGTTAGGCAATACTCCTTCAACCTTTCAATCACTCATGAATTCCATATTTAGGTCATATTTAAGAAAGTTTATGCTAGTTTCTTTTACGACATACTGATTTATAGCCGAGTTTGGTCACAACATCTGGAGCATGTCAGGATAGTCCTTGAAGTAATTAGACAATAACAACTTTTTGTCAAGTTCAACAAATATGAGTTTGGTAAGCAAGAACTTGAATATTTGGGTCATATAATTACTTCCCAGGGTGTTAAAGTAGATCAAAAGAAGATTAAATTCATGATTAGGTGGCCAAGACCCAATAATGTAATTGACCTCCGTGGACTTCTATGACTCACTGGCTACTATTGGAAGTTCGTTAGAAATTGTGGAGCCATAGCACAACCACTTACCAATTTATTGAAAAGGGCCAATTTTTATGGACAGACAAGCCAATATTGCATTTGAAGAATTAAAACAGGTCATGACGTCAACCCCTACCCTTGCATTGCCTAACTTCAAAGAACCTTTTACCATCGAGACCGACACATCAGGAAGTGGAATTGGGGCAGTTTTGACACAACAAGGAAGACCTGTAGCTTTAATGAGCCGAGCCTTTGGAGTCACTAAGCAATCTTAGTTTGTCTATGCAAAGGAATGCTGGCCATTGTCCACATAATTCAAACATGGCGATCGTGCTTGCAGGGTCGTAAATTCTATATACGAATTGACTAGAAGAGTTTGAAACATTTATTGGAGCAATGTATCACTACACCAAAGCAATAGAAATGGATCGCAAAGCTGATGGGCTATGACTATGAAATTACTTACAAGTCGAGAAGGGAAAATTCAGCCGCAGATGCATTATCTCGAGTAGCAGGCACCCTAAGCCTTCATGCACTTTTTACTCCAAAAGCCACACTTAGGGAGGAAATCAAGAAAGAAGCCACCAATGATCCCAACATGAAAGAGATTGTGAGCCTTGCAAGTGACACTCTGGCAACCCCTTACAAATGGCGTAATGGCCTGGTATGTTTCAAAAATCGAGTTATTGTTCCTCTTAAATCATACTTGGTTGGCCACTTGTTGCAGGAGTTTCATGATTCGCCATATGGTGGTCATTTGGGGGTTCTTCGAACCTAAAAGATTGGCACAACAATTTTATTGGCCCTTAATGCATAAATTTGTCCAACAATATGTTTCAGCTTGCACTGTATGTCAAAAGAATAAGGTTGAGTCACTGATTCCCACCGACCTCCTCCAGCCTTTTCCAATTCCATGTTAAGTTTGGGATGACATCATAATGGACTTCATAGAGGGATTACCCCTTTCTAATGGTAAGATGCAATCTTTGTGGTGGTGGACTGTTTGCCAAAGTCAGCTCACTTTATGGCAATGTCACATCCTTTTTCGGGTAAAACTATTACGGAGAAGTTCGTATATGGTGTTGTGAAACTCCATGGCATGCCGAAATCCATAGTAAGTGATCGCGACCCTGTATTCATTAGTAACTTTTGGCGTGAGTTCTTCAAATTATTAGGAACTATATTATACATGAGCTCGGCATACCACCCTCAATCTGACAGACAATCAGAAGTTGTCAATCATTGCCTCGAACAGTATTTGCGGTGCTTCGCTTCACAGAAGCTTCACAAATGGAATTCCTTCCTCCCTTGGGTCGAATTCTGGTACAATACAACTTATCACAGATCAATTGGAATGACACCTTTTCAAGCCTTGTATGGGAAGCCACCACCAAGCATTCCACACTATGAGGAAGGTATGTCGGTAGTTAATGAGGTGGATCAAGCTCTAGTATCAAGAGATGCTCTGCTGCAGCAGCTCAAAACTACCTTATCCACTGCCAATAATCACATAAAGCAAATGGTCGTTGCTAGAAGGCGAGATCTAGAGTTCCAAGTGGGTGATCTTATTTTCCTAAAGTTGCAACCATACCGTCAATGATCAGTAGCAAACAAAGCTTTCAAAAGCTTGTGAACCACCATTACGGACCCTACAAAATTATTGAAAGGATTGGCAAAGTAGTATACAAACTCGAGTTTCCAGCAAGTTCAAGAATTCATCATGTTTTTCATGTGTCAATGCTAAAGAAACAAATAGGTGAGCTTGTCGTCACCAACAATGAATTGCCACCGGATGATGATGATGATGTCATTTATGAACATGAAGCTATACTGAACACAAGGTGGGTTAAGAGGGGTAAGCATTTTGTGGAAGAAAGTCTAGTAAAATGGAAGAGAATGCCAAAAAAAGATGCCACGTAGTAAAATTTGAAGGAGCTGCAACATAAATTTCTCAACACGAACTTTGGAGACAAGGTTCTGCTTAGAGGGGGAGGTAATGATGAACTCCGTAGGTCAACACGTATAAGCAGAAGAAACCCAAAATGCCAATCCTAAGTGTGAAGCAAACAAGTTGTAGTAGATAGGAAGTTTTCGTTGATTGTGGGTCCAATAAAGTCAGCTAATGAGAACTTTGTTAGTTAGGAGTCTTTAAAAGTTCTATTAAATTAGGATTTCAAATGCAAAATGTGTTTAGTAGTTCCATTAAATTAGGATTTCAGTTTCTAGTTCTATTTAGATAGGACTCTGATTGCACAACTTGTATATATACAAGCTTTCGTTAATTGATGTGGATAACAGTTTTTAATCAATTAAATCATTAGTTTATTCTTACCAAAAGTAGAATATTTGCATATCTCTGTCTTTTCGATTGTTCTTAACATCTCTCTAATTGGGACCCCAACACATTGATGGATCCAACCCTCCTCTTCCATAAGTAATTGGTGACATCGAACATATTGCATATAAAACTTGGAAAAAGACTGACAAACTTGTTTTGGCATAGTTGGTTGCTTCTAGATTAGTCATTTCTATCATTAGTAGTAAGCATCAATACGGATCAAGCTGCTTGGGAAAATATTGTACAAGCATTTAATGCTAGATTTCTTCCTCAAATCCGAACTCTTAAAAGTAATCTTTATACAATTAAACAACACTGTAAAAGTGTTGCTCAATATTTCAAACGTGTCAAAAACTATTATGACAATCTAATTTCTCTCAATGCCACTGTGGGTATGGATAATCTGATTCAGTCTATTTTGTAGGGGTTTCACTTAACCTTTTGACCCTTTGTTCTAGCAATTAATGCTCGATTGAGTCCCATCTCTTATGGTGAACTTTTTGGTCTAATCTCAACTGAGGAGTAGCAACTGCAAGAGGAGAATCTTCCTCCCATGCTCTTATTACAGTTCATTATTCGAATCGTCAATTGAATCGTCAATCATCTCATGGACGAGGACGAGGAAGGTGTGGAGGAAATTTTAGTCATCGATCTTCTACCTCTATGACCTGTTTCAATTGTAACGGTCAAGGACACTTTGCCAATCAATGTCCTTCTCCTAAACTCCAAAATGACTCTTCCTCTGCACGTTGTTCTTCCACACAATTTTCTCTAGCCTCAAATCTTGCTTTCACTTAACCCTTTTCTCTTCAACAATAGTGGATTGCAGATTCTGGTGCAACCCATCATATGACAGCTGACTTAGAGAACCTTGTCATCCACGATGAATTCAATTTACGTGATCAAGTTAAGCTTACCAATGGTAACCACCTTTCAATTTCTAATATTGGCTCATCACTATTCTCCTTGAACAATAAGTTGTTTACACTCTCTGATATTCTCCATATTCCATCTGCTCGAACTAACAATGTTTCCATTGAATTCTTTACTATTTGTTTATCATAAAGGATCTTTAGTCACAAAGGACAACTTAAGAATGGACTTTGCTCGCTTCCTTTACAACTTTCAACTAAATCACATTCTTAATGGTCCATTATCTTGTGTGTTCTAATCTCTGGGGTTCTGCCCTAGAGAACCCTACCCCATCTATAGATGGTTTTTCCTACTATGTATTATTTTTTAATCATTTTAGAAAGTACTCTTGTTTATTTTTTATTTGCTATAAATCTGAAGTCTTAATTGTTTTATTAAATTTCGTTCTATTGTTGAAAAGTATTTTGGACATCCTATAAAGCAATTTCAAAGTGATTGAGGTAGTGAATACCAAGCCCTTATCAAATACCTTAGTGAAAACGGTATCTCTCATCGAAGTGTTTGGCCAAAAACACCCCAACAAAATAGTTACACAGAACGTAAACATTGATATATAGTTGAAACAAGTTTGACTCTCCTTAATCATGCCTCAATGCCAATATTACTTCGGAGTCATGCCTTTGAAACAACTACTTACATTATAAACCTCCTACCTACACCGGTCTTAGACCAAAAAGCACCTTATTCCTTACTTTTTCACCAACCTGTAGAATATAATGAATTGCATGTATTCGGGTATTTATGTTATCCTTGGTTACGTCCATATACTCCTCATAAGTTATCTTCTCATTCTTCTCCCTGTATATTTCTCGGTTATATTAAAATATTTAAGGGATACAAATGTTACAATATTATCACTCACAAGATTCATTATTCACGCCATTTGTTGTTTGATGAAGAAGTGTTCCCATTTTAGTCGTCATCAACCATCACTGGCACCAATCCACCACTGCTACCAATTTCTTTGCCAATAGATACAACCTAACACCATTAGTACATAAGTCTCCTTCCATTTATCCGCCACCAACGACAGCCATATCCATACACACGATCCATCCCTACACCATCACATTCACTTCGTCCAAAACGCCACTGCCCCTGTCCTCTTCACCAACTCATCTCCGTCATTCATCAATAGACTACTCTCCTAATGAACCCACCTCCCCAAAGCCCCTGAACTCACCCAACCCTACTACTTCACCAGACCTTGACTCATCACATGACCCTTTAAAGAAATTGAGTGCAATTAAAGAAAGCGAAGTAAGATAATCATCTCTAACAGTGAAAAACTTTGAGTTTGATAATCATATCAAGTTAACATCCTGTGAATGACATGAAAGTAAAAGGTAGAATAAAAATTATGTTGTTCAGTGATTGGCGTTATTACTAAAAACCAAACTTTAAGGAAAAACTTAACAATTGACTATTGAAATAAATTCCCTAGATAACGATGTATGCAAAACAAACTTATTAATGAATATATTAATTAAATAAAATTTTAACTATTAAAATTAATATATTATCAAATTTTATATACAAAATAAATTAATTACTGAGTTAATTGATTAAATAAATATCTAACTATTAAAAATAACATTCCATGTTCTAATCAATGACATTATATATTGCTATTGAAATAAATTTACTAGATAAAAATTATTCATTAAATAAATTCGTAAATATGAACTCTATCAAAAATTTCATGCAAAAGAAGCACATTAATAATATACTAATAGAATAAAAATATAATCGTAAAAAATAGAGGATAAAATATTATATGCAAAACAAATGCATTAACATGTAAATAATACATTAAAGTCGATCGGCATCATGGACACAAGAACAGAAGATTCAAACACACCAGTAGTAAAGATGAAAAAATCTGAAAATTGCAGTAGCAAACCAGTAAATCTTCAAATTGAAAATCACAAATGAAGAGCGCACAATACTAAGCGGTAGAGCTTGGATCCCATATAAAAAACTGATCACCATAGAATCAGAAACACAAAGCATGAAAAATATTTTTAAAAGGAAAAGAAACATAAGCATGCATTTGGTAAAAAGAAAATTTAATATCATTTTAACATAAAGCATGAAACGAAGAATTTGGAAGAGTTTATCAACAATGTATATTAATAATATTATTGTCCACTAAAATGATATTATGGGATCTGTAAGTAAATCCGTAAACTATGAGAATATATACGAGGTATTATGGAGCAGCAAGTATGGAAAATTGCAGAACTTACTATGTCCCAACAATTCTGTTTGTGCATCCTTCAGTTTGATCAACTCCGAAAAGCCTGGCCATGCCAAAATCAGCTATCTTTGGATTCATGTCTCCATCTAACAATATGTTTGCTGATTTAAGGTCTCGATGTATAATCCTAAGCCTGGAGTCCTCGTGAAGATACAGGATTCCGCGGGCAATCCCTCCTATTATTTTGTGCCGCATTGTCCAATCTAATTTTGGCTTCACAGACGGGTCTATATACATACATATTTACGAGACCAAGCACTCGAGTTAGGATTCGAGAGTTAGAATTTTAGACTATGCACCATGTGCTATATATAATTACAAATGAATGTAGACATATATACGTACATGTATCTCAGTAAGTAACTATATACATACTTTTGTCGTAAATTTTAAGGACAATTAAAGTCATCTAATTTTATTTGAAGGTCCATGTCATCTGATATAAAAATTGGAGATTAATATATAAATATGTACAGAATTACGAGTGTAATTACCAAATTAATGATGAGTTCAATTAGTAATACACCCATTAGGTTTTATTGATGGGTGTGGCCCCTAATTGACGTATGAAAATAATTTTTTTTCTTTAGTTTGAAATCAATTTGTGTCTACTGTTTTTTTAATACGTTCAATCAAAAAATTACATTCTTAAACTTTTTGTTAAAACTCTCCTTTTGCTCATGGATTCAAGTACGCTTTTACAATATTTCTTCTTCTCAAATACTCTTTTAGGCAAGATTTATTTTTAAGTATTTATCAAGTGGTATCACATCATTCTTATTCTAGAATTATTTCAATATAATTTTGAGATGATTATTTTGAAGTTCCAATAATAATTTTTATTCAAATAACCATTTGAGTTTAAAATGTTAGTTTATGGCTTACAGTCAATCGGTCGGTTGTAGTTTAGTGACAATTATTTAAAGACATTATTTATCTTATACGCACTTGGATGTATTTGATAAAGTCCATGTGATAATTATACATTGCAAATGATATTATGATGAGATTATAATTAGGAGATTCATATTGCATTTATGTATTATCCCTAAATTGTTTTCAGTCATTATTTTATTAAGACTGGATATCAATAGAACGTAAAAAGACTAGCACATGTTTTGTTTTTTCTTATGAAGGAAGTAGTCGATTTCCTAGACTAAAGTATGGAGATACTTAAACAAACGTATGAGTGCTTATTAGAGAACAAGTTCACTGACCTAACCCAATATATGAGAAATCCATTTGGAACATTACTTGTATGTCTATAGAAATTCTCATTGTGATAATTGTATAAGTGATCCTTTGACTTGAGATCTCTAAAGTTATCTTATATAGGAATTGATAAGTTTTGATACCACTTATGACGTATTCTAATCATCAATAATTCAATCGGTAGACATTAGATATAGCATGAACCATATGGAGATAGTTGTATAATCAAGATAAAATTCATTACCCTAAAGTAATTAGGGAGAATGTTCTGTTGTTTTCGATTAGTATTTATTCAGGAAATCATTCGTCAAGGTGGAATGATGCTTTGTAAAATAGTTTACAAATGTCATTAATTGAATCAATAGCTAATGACAGATAAGTAATATGATTGGACTCAAAAATAGAGTAGACATTAATTTCATACTCTAGTCTAATTGGAACATTGTATGATGAAAAGATTGCATTATACAACAAAATAATGCACGAAAAGGTTAGTTAATTCCACTTACACATTCCTAAATATTTGGATGGTTATAATGTATTGATAGACGCCAATCTTGATCTATGAATATAAATTGCCTAATTAAAGAATTAAAGAAAAATTAAAGGAGTTTACTTTGTTTAATCCTAAATATAATTTTGGGTTATAATTTGTATCAATTACCAACATATTTAGGAACCTAATAAGTCTCACATAAAGAATGGGTTGAAGATAGCAAAAATATTAAGCTAGGTGAGGGTCCCGCAGACGTAGGCAAAGTGTGCCAAATTGCATTACCTAATCTTGAGTGTTGATTTATTTATTTCATGTTTAGTTTTTTTGTTTTCATTTGTGCTGGAAAATTAACAGTTGCTGACATAATTGTGTTATATCAAGCAACTGACAGATACAATTTAAAGCAATTGCGACCGAACTAGATTTTTGCAAAATCACATCCTTTCAGATTTTTCAGCTTCGATTTAGCAAACAAAATTATATACCTCATGATATCTTTGTCTCTAAAGAAGATAAATTTAGTTTAAAGCAATGTCTAGAGAATGAAATAGAATCCAAGTTTATGCAGAATATGCCTTACGCATCGATGGTAGGTAGTTTGATGTATGCGTAGGTCTGCACTGATCCTGACCTTACATATGTTGTTAGAATGCTTAACAGATACCAAAGCAATCTGGGAAGAAAATATTAGGTAGCAACAAAAAAAGTCTTCAGATGTTTTACAAAACACTAAGGAGTATATGCTCAGATATAAGAGGACAGACAAACTTAAGATCATTGGCTTTTCTGATTCTGACTTGGTTGGATGCCAAGATAATCATAAATCAACATCTAGTTATATATTTTTGTTAGCTAAAGGTGTAATTTCTTGAAAGAGTGTCAAGTAAAAACTCATTACAACTTCCACTATGGAGGCTAAATTTGTTGGAGGTGACATTAAAGTAGTAGTCTTGTATCTAATAGCAATAGGAGCTTTTCTAGATCTAAACATTTAGAAGTTAAGTTCCTTGTTACGAAAGAAAGAGTTCATAGTAGTTTTGTCAATATTGAGCTTATAGGAAGAAACTCCATGATTGCGGATCCATGCACTAAGGTATTGACGCTAAGGCCTTTCATGAGCGTATCACTCATATAGGCATTTTTGCATTTGATGCCATTTGATATTGTGGGCCTTTATGTTATGTTCTTTGTGCTTGATACTGTGCTCTTTTTTATTTTTCTATCGTTTACTATGAAATTTGATCTCATTTGGTTAAGGTTGGATTAGTTGAAAATATGCATGTGTTGATCACATTTCATGCTACACATTCGGACTTGATCTATATCATTTAGTTTAATTGATACATGAGATCGTTGTAGGTTCAGCAAAATAGTAACAATTGCCCTTGCGATCCTTATGTTAGTGAAACTAATGGACGGGATCGATTTAGATGACATATCTTTTCTTTTGTGCAAATAAAGACTTGTTTATAAAGATTTACATATGATTAGTGGCTTTGTAATGTGAGCACATAGAAATTTGGACTATGCACCATGTGCAATATATAATTACAAATGCATATGAGCATGTAGATATACATGTATTGTAGTAAATAATTATATACATATCTCTATTATAAAGTTTAAGGACTTAATTGAAGCGATTTAATTTTATATATTTGAGGGTCTATATCATCTAATGTAAAAGTTTGGGGATTAATATATAAATGTGTAAAATTCTTGGCGTATAATTAACAAATTAATGATAGGCTAAATTGGTAATTACACCAATTAGGTTTTATAAATAGGTGCAGTCCCTAATTGACATATGAGAATAATTTTTCTTTTCTTAAGTTTGTCATCAGTTCTATCTACTGTTTTCTTAATATGTTCAATCAGGAGGCTACGTTCCTAAAAACTTTTCAGCTTTTCGTCAAAACTCTCTATATTTCGAACACTCTTCCATTCTCAAACACTTTTCCGAGCAAGATTTAGTCTAACTTTTTATCATCTAGACTATAATTTTGGTTTTTTATAGTCATTCTAGTTGATGTAGATTAAATTACTTTTTCATATATATCATGAATTATTTAGTATTGTGTAAGAATAATTTATTTTATATTAATTAAGATAATAATAAAAGTCGATCATGTAATTGACTGTTAAGTAAATTAGTGCATTTATAACGATATTAAGATGATTTTAAAAAGCCAGAGAAGGTTTACCGAAAAGGAAGAAATCGAGGCTTCTGTTGGGTACGTATTCATAGACGAGTATCTTTTCCTCCCTTTCCAAGCAAAACCCTAGCAGCCTCACAAGGTTTCTGTGCTGAAGCTTGGCTAGCAACAGGACCTCATTCTTAAATTCTTCTGTTCCTTGTGCAGAGTTTCTTGACAGCCTCTTCACAGCTATTTCTTGTCCATTAAGAAGTGTACCCTTCGAAATTAATTACATTAAAAGTTGGAGAGTTGGTAAATCGTGATGTTAAGAAATTTCAAGTGATAAGACATAAATCTTACCTTGTAGACTTCACCGAATCCACCTCTTCCTAGCTTGTTAGCTAAAGAGAACTTATTTGTGGCCTCTTCTATGAAACTAAAATTAAAATGCAAGGACTCCACGTTTGTGATTTCATGTTCAACTACAAAATTCAAACTAGCAGAGGATAAGCACACCAGAGGGGGAGAAAGGCATGTAGCGAAAATTTTTATCTTCACAATTACCTTCCAACACGGCTTCAAACCTCCTCCTTCCTCTGCTTCTACGAAGACACGAGCAAATGTGCAAAAGCATGGTTCCAAGGATAATTGTAGCTGATATTGTTGGGGTTATGATTATAATTAACGAAGAGTTACTTTCTCCACCTGCACGTTCAAGGGGTGATAAAATGTTTATTATGCGTAATTTTAAAACATATATTTGCTGTATAATTTGCCTTATTTAATAACAGAAAACCACCTCAGATTACAAAATCTAGGGCAACAATGAAGAGTTTGTGAGACTTTCCATTGTAAATTCAGTAGAAATCTGTCCAGTTTCTATGTCTTTTCTTTTTGAAATCATCTGTATCTTTCTATATAAAGGCTGCTGGGCATAATGCTGAAGTAAGCCAAAAAATTCAGAACTTCAATAATAAATATTCAGATAAATTTTTATCTTTTATGGAATATTAAGTGTCTTGTAACATCTTTTTTTATCTTTTATGAATACAATTTATTCTTCTAAAAAAAATTCAGATAAATTCAAATCAGATTTCCTCTCCACTTCTCCCTGTACCAAAACCTCTCTACACCAACAATGTCTTTGTAAATTCCAAGGTCATCTTCTTAACAACAAATTCTATATTCATTATACTAAACTATTTCTTTCAAGCAGAAAAGATTTAGTATCGTCAATAGGAAGATTGGTTTATGTGGGTATATATCAAAGAACTAAGTTTGCCATAGCAAGACGAAGCACATGAAAGTGGAGTTCCCTGCAATTCGAGATGCGGTACAAGAAAAAGAGGTGAAGCTAGTTTACTTTCCTTCAGAGTTTCTATTAGACATGATAATAATCTATATACATGTCTATTATAGAAAAATGAAATTGCGGAATGTTATTACATACCTCCTGCTATTGATGTTGAGAGATTTCAAATAGATATGAGAGGGCTTTTCTAAGCTTTTAGCAAATGCAAGAGATGGTGAATGCAGAATATTGCTAAACCTAGGGGCCCAATACCCTTGCACAGATGATTATATACCTTGTCGTCCATAAAAACAACAGAAGGTAGTAGGGAACATGCGTGAGGTTTCAAAAGGAAAGCAACATACATAACCCATAGTAATTGGTGCAACTGTTGGGTCCAACGGACAATAATCTCCCACTTGGTCGTAGATGTAAGTTAAAAGTCATAAAACCTCTACGCAATGAAAGAAACCAAATGCACAAATCATGGCGATAAGTTCTCTAAAAGTGAGTATTATCTTCCATATATCACGATGCATCCTATTTCTTATTTCACTTTAACTGAATGAATAAACCTTGATGTTTATTCTAGGTCTATAGTATGTGTTATTCTCAAAATAAAAATGTGTACACTAGAATGAGAAAAACAACAAATTAATAAGAGTTTCGTAAAAATACATACAATAAATCACATAATGGAACCAAGTCCCATTCTAACAACATGATCCTTAAAACTCTTTGGTGGCATGCCTTTTGTTAAAGGGTCGATAATCATTAATTTAGTGCTAATGTGGTGAACGATCACTTTGTTCTCTTTGACACGTTCCTTAATGGCCAAATACTTAATGTCGATATGTTTACTTCGACTACCACTCTTGTTTTTATGGACGACATACCATTGACAATACTGTGTTTGTACAAGAATGAAACTCTTCAAATACCATTAACAAGCATGTACTGGGCTTCAAATACCATTGACAGTAATGTTTAGTCCCTTAAAGGTACCTCATCACCTTCTTGGCAGCTCTCCAGTGGTTTATACCTGGGTTACTCTAATATCTTCCCAACATTCTAACAAAAAATGTATTGTCAGGTCTTGTACAAATCTTAGCATACGTTAGGGTCCCTACTACAGAAGCCTATAGAATATTTTTCATTTGTTCCCTTTGCTCATTTTTTAGGTACTGGTTCAAATTGAACCTATCACCCTTCACAATAGGTGCAATACTCGGTGAACAATCTTTTATCTGAAATCTTTCTAAGATCTTATTGATAGGTTTCTTGAGACAAACCTAAAATGTATTGAGATCTGTCCCTATGGATCTTAATGCCAATGACATAAGATGCCTCACCCATATCCTTCATATCAAAATTCTTAGAAAGAAATTGTTTCGCCTTATATAGCAAACCCTTGTCATTGGTGGCAAGTAGAATATCATCCATATATATAATAAAGAAAAAAATTTTACTCCCACTAACTTTCTAATATATGCATTGATCCATGGTATTCTCTACAAAACTATATAAAAAGATGATATCATAGAATTTCAAATACCATTAATAGGAGGCTTGTTTTAATCCATATATGGATTTCTTAAGCTTGCACACCAAATGCTAACCATCACTAGAGGAGAATCCTTCCTATTGTTTCATATACACCTCTTCCTCTAGATCTCCATTTAGGAATGTTGTTTACATCCATTTGATGTAGTTCCAAATCAAAATGGGCAACCAATGCCTTAATCACTCGTAAGGAATCCTTCTTGGATATAGGAGAAAAGGTCTCTATGTAATTGATTCTCTCTCGTTGAGTAAATCCTTTGGCAACAAATCTAGCTTTATATTTTTCAATATTTCCTAATGAGTCCCTTTTTTCTTGAAGACCCATTTACATCCAATGGCCTTTGCACCGTTAGGTAACTCGATAAGATTCCAGACTTTGCTAGATTCCATAGAATTCATCTCATCTACCATGGCAATGTTCCACAATTGAGATTCATTGCAACTTATGGCTTGAGAAAACGTTTTTGGGCCATTTTTGGCTCCAATATTATATTCAACTTCTTGTAAATACACAATGTAATCTCTAGGTATTGCTAATTTCTTCTCTCTATTTGATCTTCTTAATGTTGTATTAGCATCCTCCTGTGGAGGAGCTTGTACAACTGGTTGCTCGACATCCTCTTGTGAATGCTAAACAATCAGATCTACTAGATTGTCATAAACAACTTGTGTAACTTCAATGATTGGTTGTTCAACACTCGTTTGACTTTGAGGGATGTTATAAATGACAATCAACCTATTACTTGAAGTAGGAGTTTGTATGTCACAATGATCCTTCTCAAGAACTAAGTGCCAAGATTGATCACTCCCACTGATCAGGTTATTCTCAAGAAACTTTTCATTTTTTTTATTCAACATACCTAGTACTATAAGATGCACAATAAAATCTGTTCCATTTGGACCTTTTAGCATATCCAATGAAATACCCACTTATAGTCCTCGGATCCAGTTTCCTTTCTTATGGATTATAAACTCTTACTTCAGACGAGCATCCCCAAATGCGTATATGTCGTAAACTTAGTTTCCAATCTTTCCATAACTAAAATGGTGTTTTTGAAATAGTCTTGGTTGAAACTTGGTTTAATATATACATTGTCGTTTGAAGAGCTTCAGTCCATAAGGATTTAGGTAGTTTAGAGCTACAAAGCATACTCCACACCATGTCTAATAATGTTTAGTTTCTTCTTTCTGCTATACCATTTCAGTTCAAAGACCCAGGCATGGTGTATTGAGTTATTATCCCATGCTCCTATAGAAACTTTGCAAATGGACCAGGTGCTTGTCCATCCTTGGTGTATCTACCATAAAGTTCTCCACCTCTATCTGATCTCATGATCTTTATTTGCTTACCATATTGTCTCTCTACATCCATTTTAATACCTTAAAGGCATCTAATGCTTTGTTCTTGTTATGAAGCAAGTCGAGGTACATATATTATGAGTAATCATCTATAAATGAGATGAAGTATTTCTAACCATACGAGTCCATTTCTGGACTACAAATGTTGGACCCCGAACTTTTCATAGAAGATTAGAATTATTGAATGAGAAATTTTGGTGATTAGTCACAAGTTAAGAGCAAATGAATGACAGTTTTTGAACTAAGAAATGATATACAAGAGTAAAGTAGGGAATAATGAAAGTGAATAGATTCATGATCTGCTACGATGTTTTCGGTTGATAAGAGATTCTTTCTATTGTAAGGGAAAAGAAAGCAAAAATGAAGATGAATATGTATACTAAGTTGATGAAGAATATGTACATATGTGTATGTTCGTTATTAGTGCTCATGATTAATCATGGACTATTTTTTCTTTTCGGATGATAGTGATCTAAAATAAAGTTAAGAATGAAGAGTGTATAGAGTAGGAAAAGGTGATTTTAGTATGAGTTATGTTAAGGAAAGATTCTAAAAGAAAATGGTAGATGATTTGGAAAATATTCACTGAGTATGTTTCAGTCTTTTAGCCACAACGTTTTCTTTAGTTGTCCAAATAAGATGATTCTTAATTTGGATTAAACTAGAGATATATGGCTACATTTCGTATGAAGAAATTGAATTTTAGTTCAGTCTCTAAGAGTCTCAAAAGTTGTCACGAAGTTAAGAAATTGGTGTAGTATGTTGAGTGGAAAATTCGTCTTTAGACTTTAGGGGCAAATTTGGGATTGATATGGATAGATTATAGCAAAGTTGCCTTCTGGAAAGATGTAGATCTTTCTTTTATCTTTCAAACGGTATATAGTATGAAAATTTTGGACATCTGAGATGAAAGTTATACCCTTTTGATTGCTTCAGCCTTAGACTTCATCTCATGTTTGACTTTTTCCATCTCAGTTTGACCGTCTCATTTTGCTTCCGTCTCAGAATGACGTCATTATCGTCTTAGTATGTCGTCAGCATTGTCTCATTTTTGTTCGGTCTCATTTTGCTTCCATCTCAAAATAACATCATCATCGTCTTAATATGACGTCAGTATCGTCTCATGTTTGACTTTTTGTGTCTTATGTTTGACCATCTCAGTTACTGTTCATTTCTTCCGTCTCAAAATGACATCTTACCTTCTGTTCTATTTTTAACCTTACAGATAAAAGAATTAGTCTTCGAGATCTTCATAAGAATTGTATCTCTTGACATTCTCTTTTAAACCATATGAAGAACTCCTTAATCCGATGTCTGTAAGGAAAGTTATGGTGATTTTCCCAATCTGTATTGCCTGATGATGTCATCATCATCTCAAAATGACGTCATCCATTCGTCTGCTTTTTGTTTGACCCCTCAGATGAAAGAATTGGCCCTTGAGATATTCATAATAGTTATAGCTCTTGCAATTCTATTTCAAACCATATAATGAACTCCTTAATCCGATATCTATAGGGAAAGTTATGGCAATTTTCCCAACCTTGAATCGTCTGATGATGTCATCTTCGTCTCAAAATGACATCATATCGTATGCTTTTGTGTTTGACCCCCTAGATGAAAGAATTGGCCTTTGAGGTCTCAATTAAAGTTGTAGCTCTTGCATTCTTCTTTCGAACCATTCAAAGAACACCTCAATCAGAAATTTCTACAGAAAGTTATTGCTGTTTCCTCAAAATAGGTCCAGTATAATTGAGTTCATAAGCATGGTTGCTTCTTTTGACCATAACTTCTTCTCTAGAATTCTTAATGACTTGATTCTTGAACCATTGGATTCGTAAGACTTTGTTCTATATCTCCACTAAAAATTGAATCTTTCTAAAATGAAGTAAGAAAGATTGAGTGAAAAGAGTGAGGTGGGTACAGTGAATGTGCAGTATTATGAACTGGTGTTATTCTACTGAATACACATCAGTATTTTGATGATATTGTGATCTGTAGAAATCCAAATGAGATGATTTCTGATTTTTGGTAAACTAGAGACATGGATCTACAAAGTATCTGAAGGAAGTGAATTGTAATTCAGTCCCTAAGACTTTCAAGTTT
>JANIHZ010000209.1:71422114-71435316 GCA_027478365.1 Erythroxylum rufum | reverse complement strand
CCAAACTGTCAAAGAGACAGAACCTAAATCGGACTAAATTTGCTTAATATGCTAACCCCTAATTTGGGGCGTTACAGCTACCCTAATGAACGCCAATGAGAAGTTGTGGTCAGGTGATGAGACTAGAATGGTAGAGGGAAGCTTATATAGAAGTTTAATTGGTCAACTTATTTACTTGACACATTCTCATCCAGATGTGAGTTTCTCAGTTGGTGTTCTTTCTCGATTCATGCATAAACCATGTAAACATCATTGTGGAGCTGCAAAAAGAGTATTACGTTACCTTACTGGTAGTAAGGATTATGGTGTTTGGTTTCGTGAAGCTTAGATTTTTACTTTTAAAAGGTATAGTGACAGTGATTGGGCAGGTTCATTAGAGGATAGGAGAAGTACTATAGGGAGTTGTTTTTTTTTCCTTAGATTAGCTCTAATATCGTGGAGTTTAAAGAAATAAGTGATTGTGGCCCTTTCCTCGACAGAAACAGAATATATAGCTTCTACTTGTCAAGTAGTGTGGCTACGAAGGTTGCTTAGTGACCTTGGTATAGAATAAAGTGAGGCAATAAAAGTGTTTTGTGACATCAAGTCAGTTGTCTTACTTGCAAAAAATCCAGTCTATCATAGCAGGACTAAGCATATTGAAATCAAACACTATTTTATAGGAGAATTGATGGCCAAAGGAGAAGTTAAACTGGAAAATTACAAAACCAAGGAACAACTTGCAGACCTCATAACAAAGAGCTTACCATTCGCGAAGCATTAGGAGCTTTGCACTTGTTTGGGAATCCACAAATTCAAATGAAGGGGGAGTGTTGGAAGACAATTAAATTTTTCAGTTATAGTTGTTGTTTTGGTTTATTAAGTAGCAAAATAAATGTGGAGTCCTCCTAGTTTCCTGTTGGTTTACGTTAAGAGTCTTTCTAGTTTCCTGTTGTTTACATTGAGAGTCCTCTTAGTTTCCTATTATTAGGCTGGTGTTGTAATGTCTATCTTGTATAGCCTATTTATAGGCTTAACTTTGGGTTAATTCATATACTTGATCTGTAAAATCAAAGAACTTTGGTCTTCATTGTTTTGTCTCTCCATTTCTAATTCCATGTTCTTCATCTTTTTGTTTGCTAATTTCTAAGATAGGATTGGATGAATAAAGAAATATTTTTCTTATCTGATCAGATTTGGAAATAATACAACAAACTCCCTCTACCTTTATGATAATTGTGCATCTGAATGAAAGATATGCTTATATCAGAAGATCTGTGGGAGATTCTATAAAAGGGATATGACTAGCTAGAGAATGAGGTAGTGATGAAGGTTGTACAAAGAGATGCTTTGCAGAAGGCTAAAAAGAAAGACTAACAAGCGCATACTCTTATTTGTGCATGTGATTGGATGAGAGAATGTTTGAAAAAGTTTCTACAACAAAAAGCGCAATGCTTGAAAAGCACTTCAAAATTCCTTTATAAAGAATGACACAATAATTAAATGCATCTACAAAATCTTAAGAGGTGAGTATAAAAATAGGATAATAGGGGACTTTGAATTTGTTGATGAGCTTTTTAACAGAGTTTTGAAAATATTTAGTTAATTAAAGAGATATGGAGAAATGGTGGAATATGTTCGTATAATTGAAAAAAAGTCTTAGTTCTTTAATTTCAAAGATGGATTATACTATAATCAATATTAAAAATTCAAAAGATTTATAGCCAATGATAGTGGGTCAACTCCTAAGTTCTTTGAAATCCCACAAAGAGATGTTGAAGACAGGGAAGAGCTTATTACCTAAGTATTGGAGAAGAGTAAAAGCTAGAGGTTGAGGTTGAACTCACAAGATTCATGGAAGAGGCAGAGGAGATAGAACTTCGTCAAATGATGAAGAATCAAAATTTTAATAGCAAAAGTCAAGTGGGTGTGAAAGAGGTGAGTAGTTTCAAGGTAGTCATGATCAAATATCTAGTGTACGATGTTACAATTTTCAAGGATTAATTGGGCATTTTATTACAAATAGTATATTGGATAAAAATAAAGATAAAAAGTAATTTTATTTAGACTAAAGAAGACAATGAGTCTAGGAATGTAAATGGGCCGAGTTAGGCTAGGTGGCCCGTGGCCTAATGGATCGGGATAGGTCGACCTGTGGCTCGACCTGACCACAAGCTGACTGGCCCGTGGCCCGACCCAACCCGACCTACCTTATATTTAAAAAAAATGTCAAAAATGTTGTCATTTTTGAAGTAATGGTTGGGCCAAGAGCTGAGCCGGGCCTGCCAATGCTCAGTTCGACCTCGACCCGTGGCCTGGTTGACCCAGGCCAAAAATGAACCAGGCCAGGCTGGCCGAGCCAAAATTAAAATCCTTAAATGAGTCTAATTTTTTGCTGACTTGCAATGGAAAACACCAGTTTATTTCTTATGCTTACTATGTTTTAGGACAAATATTTTGAGTATTGTCTAACTTTTAAAAAAGGGGTATAAGTTACAAATGAGTAATAGTGGATTCATTACGAGATATAGAAAAGGAAGAATGATAGTAAAACTGCAAATGTCAAAAAAAAAAATAAACTAAAAATTAACAATGATTGTCCAAGTGTTTAAAGGCTTCTATAAATGATTCATTATAACTATCACATCACAAGATGAGTCACTTAAATTTTAGTGGATTGGAATTATTGTTTTTAAAAATATGGTATATGGCATTGTTAAGATATTCAATTCTATTTTTGGCTTTATTTGTATTTTAATTTATTTGAGATATCTTTTGTAATAAAAAGTTGACTTGGAATAGGATTCTACTATCTTGGAATATGTAAAATTTCGGTAGTTAAGATATCTGTGAAAGCGATGAATCCAAAACGGATTTGAATCCTAAAGGGAGAAGAATGTGTTGTACATCTATGCGAAAATCGATGGAGTGAAAATTATTGATTTTTGGCTACTATGCTTAGGTGCTTTTTAGAAATCAATTTCAAAGTTCATATTAGACTTTTGTTTGAAGACTTTTCATGATTATGTTTTAATATGTTGGTGCACACATAGGAGAGTGTTCATTGACTCAAGTGAGTTTTTGTTTTTTTCATTCATGATTTAATCTCTTGAGATATTCTTCTCATTGTTACATTCTTTTTTTAAAATATTTTGTTGAGGTTAGTATGAGTTGGCCATGTTATTGGGTGTAAGATACTCTCACGGGATAAGTATAGATGGATAGCTTCAAGAAGTGAGTAGTGTCGACTCCATAATAGCCTTGTATAAGTCTATTGTACTACCATGAAAGTTAATTAATCTTGTGTTCCGTGTGCATGATTTATTTACTGCATGCTTAATTTGTTTACTTACTAAAGAATTCTGAAAATTGCAGTTGCTTACCCAGTTGGTTTGTGAGAATCAACTGTAAATTTCAGTTAGAAGGAATCATGATAGAACAAAAATTTTGCGAAACTTCGACCTTTGGTTTCTTCAGGCATGCCTTTTAATTCATTATAATTAAAATTTTAAAGGTTGTATGTATGAGAATATTCTTATAAAAGAGTCTCTTTCTTGAACATCACAATTGTTTAGATTGGTGCATGCTACTACATGTCATCCTCTTAAAACAAGTTCTTAGGAAGAACATGTATCTTTTATTATTTATTAATGATTATACTATTTTAGATATGAATCATAGTATATTAAAAAGCAAGAGGATACCAATGGAGTTTTTGTTGAGATTTTTCTTCATAATTGTTGTGATTTTATAATTTTAAATATATTCTTAGAATTCTAATTAGAGCTCCTAATTATAGCTATAGGATAATTATAGCTGAAAGACTAAAAGTTGAGATTTCTTTCCTTATTGCATATTATAACTAGTACGTTTTCAAGAAAGTAACGATGGAATTTTTTTTTCCTTTTTATTTGTCTCATCTTTCAAGTTGGTATCAAAGCGTACAAAAACCTTTTGAAGATGAGTGCAAAATTTGTTCCTATTTTTTTTCAATCTATTAGAGTTGTTAAAGAAGGAAACTCTCTTATATTCTTGGCAAAATGAATTCACCTACAGAATCTAAAGATGTATATAAGAATTGATATGCTGAAAATCAAAAAGTTAAAAGATGGTTGTTTATGTCTATAAGTTCAGAGATTATGAAGTGACACTTATAATTACCTATAGCCTATAAAATCTAGAGTGCATTAGCAAAAGCCTTTCATGATGGAAGTGATGAATTGCAATTTTTCACCCTGAACCAAAAGGCGTTTACTGAAAAATAAAGTGGAAGTCCTCTCTTTGAATACTATGGAAAGTTAACTAAAATCTTTCAAAACTAGATCACCGGGACAAATTTGTCATGAAAGATTATGAAGATGTTAAAGCATACAAAAAGTCGATTGAAGGACTAATGGTGCATATAGTCCTAACAAGTTTAGATGATGTTTTTAATAGGTTTGTAGAGATATTCCAAGGAAGGAATCAATTCCAACTCTAGAAGAATTTTATGCATTGATTCGTCGAGAGGTAGTATGACGTGAAAAGTTGAAAGGAGAATTTGGAAACCTTGAAGTTGTTGCTATGGTGGTTGGAAACAAATCAAAGTCAGTAGTTAGTGGTGAAAAGTATACATATAAGTGCACTTATTGCAACCCAATTGGATATACAAAAGATCGCTGGTATGAACTTATAGGATATCCAAATTAGTGGGACCATAATCGAGCACCCTGAAAGAAGAATTTCAAGAAAACTCCAATCGGTGCTATTACTGAGACCAAAGTCAATGATGATGCTATTGAGGAGACTTTTGCATTAGTAACAACTACAAATAATGGTGGTATGACTTCTAATGTTTCTATATATGTTTCTAATAGTACATGAATAGTTGATTATGGTACTTCAAATCATACCTTTGATTCTAAACAAGTTATTAAACTCACAGAGTCCTCATAAAAATTTGTTTCTATTGCTAATGGTGAGAAAGTCCTATAAGATAATTCAAACTTAGTATAATGTATAGATTCAAGTTATTCGTAGCGATAATGGTTAAGAATATCAGAGTTTTAAATTGAAACATTATTTGGAAGCATAAGGTATTATTAATCAAATTACTTGTATGGATACACCCTAATAGAATGAGCTAACCGAGAGGAAAAATCGACATTTGCTATAGTTATTCGTGGCTCATTAATTCAAGCTTATATGCCATTGATTTGTTAGGGAGAAGCTCTTTCTTTTACTACATATTTGAATAGTCGAACTCCTTTCTGCACTATTGAATTTCAGACACCATTTCAAGTCCTCACTAATGTTGTAGCTTGAAATAACCTTAAATCTGATGTCGCCTTAGGGTTACTTCAAAATTTAACCAAGGATTGTATATAGTGCAACCTCAGATCGTTCTCTCTAAGGAATAAAAAAAATGAAATTAAATTTCCTAAGTAACTAAATGCAATGCAACCTAAACTATAGAATAAGGTGTGATTTGATCCATCACCACTAAAATTGCAATGAATTAGAATAAACGTAAAGGACTTGTTTTTGGTATTTTCAATTTAAAATGAGTGATATGAAATGGTTGCGAGTGATTGTAAAAAGAAGAAAAACACAAGTAATTAACAATGATAAATGCAACCCTCCAGTTTAATAGCACAAGCAATCATCACTCAAATAGATATTATAGTTAAAGAAATGAACTAAGAGTTAAAATCAAGCTTTTAATCTAACAACTGAGCCACCTCAAATTATTACAAAAATATTTTCCAAAATTTCAATTTACTAACTGCCATCAGCATAGTAAAATTGAACCAAGGATACTAAAACCAATGCTCATGCTCAATTTTTACTCAATAATTAAGAAAACAGATTTAATACTAGTAACCGATATAACAATCCAGTCATTCAAGTCACCTTGAATAATCACCAAATATTCACTAAATTTCAATACAAAGTCTTGACTCAAAACAAAGTAATGAAATTAAACTAGATTCATCACAATATCAAATAATAACCCAGCCACATAAATCTTCTAATTTAAAGATATAATCCATACATAACTCCAAATAAGTAAATAGTTATCCTAAGATCCAGGAATCACTAAATAATCAAATGGATAGAAGATAAATGCAGCTTAAACTCTCCTATGAAAACCCAAGCTCCTACCATTGCCATTAAATCAGAGGATTATAATGAACTAGCCACGGCAACTAATGGAAAACGTTGTCAATGTTGATATTCAGTGGTCAGCCATGGAAGGTGGGAATGTTAGTTTAGATTTGTGGGAGATGAGGAAGAAGCACTGAAACCTAGCTCCCTCTTCTCTGTAGAGCACCCTCGTCCGTCTCTGCTCTTCACGTTTTTGTCTTTTTCTTACTTCCGCAGCCCACACACAGATCACGTACACACCACCCTACTGCCTGTAGCGTGATATGACTAATTAATCTCCTAGTTTCTGGTCCACCGTGACTATTCACTTCAAACCCTCACATGCCTCACATTTCTCTCCACGCTATCGTTTCTTCTCACCAAGCACACAAGCCTCACATTTCTCTCCACCTTGTCATTTCTTCTATTCTATTTTTCCTGTCCATGCACGCACCTCACCGCTGCTCTTAGATGTGCCAATTTAATTCACGGTTTTCTGTCCCCTTTTAAACCTGTACCCATGATGTTGATATTGTTATTTGGCTAGACCACACACAGACCACGCACGCCACATTTTCTCTTCTACGTAGTCATTTTGGTCTTCTTTTTCTAGCTATTTTAAGGCCTTGATCACCACTTCTTAATCTTTTGAACTCTAATTTCACCAAGTACCCTAAAATAAATATTACCACTAAAGTAGCATCAATTATCCAAAATTAATTCATCACAGTTAAACCAAAATATATAAACACAAATTAAATATAAGGTACAATAATTCAAATAATAATCAAATAATTCCCTAAAAACTAATTATAGTAACAAAAACTCATCCAATTGATATGAAAATATATGTAAATAAATGAGTGTGTCATAGCTGCTCCACCAATATCAAATTTGCCTCATTATGTTTTTGGATGTGTAGCATTTATGCATATCCATAAACATCAATGCAACAAGCTAGCTCCACGAGCCCTGCAGTGTGTTTTTCTTAGGTATGCGACAAATCAAAAGGGATACCAGTGTTATCATCCTCCAGCTAAATGTATGTTCATCACAATAAATGTAGTCTTTCATAAAGATACAACGTATTTCTCTAAGTCTGAGATTTAGGTAGAGTATCAAACGGAAATTCAAACTCTTAATTATGAACTTTACAGGGAGTGCGAAGGTGGCTATCATTTTTTAGATAGTAATGATGTCAATAATGGTGCTAATAATCAGTTGGAGCATGAAGAGGAGCAAGAAAGGGCTATCGGATAAGAGGATATTGAACAAAAAGGTACTAATGAAGAGGAGGATGCTGGTCCATCAAGTGTAGAAGTTGAGACTCTCATTAATATACCACATTAATTGTTTACTGAGGATGTTCCTATTCCTAACCTTAAGCCACGCAGAAAACAACTACCAAAGTTCCTTACTAGATGTATTCCTAAGCCTTCATATGAACCTAATGTTGGACTCCGAACTTTTTCTTGGGAATTTGACTTATTAAATGAAATTAAATGAGAAATTAGTAGTGTTTAATGTTGTATAGGGTTAGTTTTGTGTATGCTGTGCATTGATGTAAGTTCTAGGCTGATGTAGTTTGAATGGGAGCAAGTAGCCTTCTTGAGAGTTGTAGAGGAGCTTCGGAGCTTTCCAATGATGTATAATATGTTATTTGTGGATGTGGGAATTGAAAGATATGAAGTTTGGATGTTGTGTAGGTGATTTTTAACAAGGTAGAAACTTTGATTAAAAAATTGACTTAGCTAGATGTTGAAGTTGCTTTGAAGTTCTTCATAAAAGTTTTAGATTATGTTTTGATCTTTCCGTTGACATAAAGTATGGAATTTTTGGACAATGGAGTATAAAGTTATGATGTTTTGAAGTTTTGATGCTGTTTAGGATGCAATTGTCGGTCAGCCACCTTTGTTGTGAACTTTTGACCCTTATAGAGACCAAAATATTTTTTGAGTTCTTCATGGAAGTTGTAGATCGGTATTTTACCTTTTCATCGATACAATGTTTGTAAAATTTGGAGTTCTGGGTCAGAAGTTATGATGTTTACAAGTTTTGGTACTGTTTATGGTGAGCTGATCGATCAGTCACCTTTGGGTAAACTTTTGACCCCTTTAGAGATAGAATTTGCTTTTGATTCTTTCATGAAAATGGTAGAGCTGTCTTGTATCTTTCTATTGATACCAAGTTTATAATATTTGGAGTTTTGAGTCAAAAGTTATAAATTTTAGAAGTTGGATAGTCCGTCCAGAAGGGAGGCCGAGCGCCCGCGCGCCCGCTCGGGCGCTGGGCGATCGGTCATGCGAGCGCCCGAGCGCTCGCGCACGCTGCTAGCCGATTGCTTCCTGATTTTTGGCCGATCGACCTCCCTCCACTCTTTTGATCATATCTTTTTCGTCCCACATCCAATCGATCTGATTTTTAAAGTGTTGGATTCCTAAGACATCCCTCTTTCTTTCCATACCAAATTTATAAGTTTTGATTTTGAATTGAGAAAGACCGATCGACTCAAAGTGGGATGATTGATTAAAAGAGTATGAGAGGATACTTTTTTGAACAGACTTTAGTATTTTGGTGATATCTTGAGCTATAGAGCTCCGATCGATCTGATTCTTCAAGATTTGGATTTATAAGACATCCCTCTAACTCTCCATGAAAATATATGATTTTGGAGATCAATTTGAAGAAGTCCGATCGACTCAAAGTGAGATGATCGATTAAAAGGTTATGAGTTAGATACATTCTAAACATGCTTCAGTAATTTGGTGATATCTTTATTTGTAGAGCTCCAATCGATCTGATTCTTTTTTCAAATTGAAATAGAGACATGGGGCTACAAGTGTTATGAAGGAATTGAATTTCAATTTAGTTCTGAAGATGTTTAATTGCTGGGGTGAAGTTAGGTGTAGTGTTTAGTCTTGGTTTATTGTTGTTCTGAAAGTGTTTTGGCCATAACTCTTTCTTCTGACCTTCGATCGATCTGATTCTTAAAGCGTTGGATTTGTAAGACATAGAGGAACATTTTTATAGAAGGAAGTTTTGTCAAATTTTCTCATTTACCTGATCAAATTAAGGAGTCAAGAGGTTAGTTTTAAAGACAAAAGGAGGGAAAATTTGGAAAGATCACTTAAATGAAGGGTAAAAAGGGAAAAACAAGTAATGTGTGGTTTTGTTTAAAAGAAGCAGAGAGCTGTCGTAGGAGTTAGAAAAATAGAAGAGAAACAAAAGAAAGAAGAGAGAAGAGAAGGTGCTTCGGTGGAGATAGAGGAAAGAAGAAAAAGGGATTAGGGCTTTGATTTTTCCAAGCTTTCAAGAAGGATTTGAGAGGTGATTCAAGGGGAAAAGTGTGGAAGAAGACAAGAGCTCCCTTCCAAGCTAAGAAAATCCGAAAATGGAGAAGAATAAGGTAAGAGAAATTTTTACCTTGTTAAATTGTGATGAGATTTTGGTTTATTTGGCTTTAGATTGGTATGGGTTTGTGTTTTCTAAGCTCAACTTTGGTGATAGCTTGTTATAAATTGTTCAACTTTGGGATGGTTATTAATTAGGGTTTATGTTATGATTTAGGGATTTAAGTGAGGATTGGAGAAATTGAAGCTTTGGACAAGTTTCAAGCATAGAAATGAGGTGGATACCGTGTTTATATTTTGAATTATAAGCCATGTATATGTTTTCAAAAAATTAAGAAAGAAAGTATCGATTTTTAGTTGTTTCCAAATGTTTTAGAAAAATTGTTACAAGTTTTAAAATGTTTTGAGAAATTAAGAAAATTTCTGAAATTAGGAAAATTATTACAAAGGTTAGATTTATTGTTTCAAATGATTTTGATAAATTGATTAAAAAAATTCTGAATTTCATGATGCTTGAATGATTTGTTAATTATGAAAATTTATGCATTCATTTGACTTTGATGTTTAAGAATCCTTGGTTGTGAATGATTGAAAAATTGCTATGTGAATTTTTTCAATTATGGAAATTTATGAATGACATTTTGTTTGATATGACATGATATGAAAATCAAGCTTTCGAAATGTGCCTTCGGGCAATCCGATTTCCAGGTATGAATTTGTGTGTTATGTGGGTTTGGTTAGGTCCTATAAGTTGAGTCAACTGCACTTGTCTTCTTTTTAAAGGCTTCTCCCGCATGCCCGCTAGTGACATTGGAGCTCCGATTACGGACTCCCATAAGTTCACGGCTACACCAGACTGCTATGCGGGAAGGTGTAGTACGTTCTGTTCACGACTGCACAGGATCACTATGCAAGAATGTGCAGTACATTTTGTTTTGGACCGACCCAAACCATTCTGATGTGTTATGTGCTTTTGTTTCGTTTCTTAGTGTGACGCATTGCATGATTTGAAAATTGTTCATGAAATTTGAAAGAAATTGAGATTTACACGATTTGAAATAGTTCATGGAGTTTGAAAAAGTGAGAATTTTTGAAAAATAAGCAATTGAGTTTTTCAACCGTGAAATGTTTGAAATTGTTTACAAATGATTCGGAAAATTGAGAAATTTTAAGAACTAAGCATTTGATGATTTTTCATCTGTGACAATTTTATAAAATGGCAAAAGTTTGGAAAAGATGATTTTTGCTTATTTTTTGACTTATAAATATGTTATCCACGAGCTGTCTAGCTCACCCCCCTTTCATCTCCATCTCCAAGTATTCGAGCAGGAGATTGGATGAAAGAAAGTCAAGGGTTGTGTTCGATTTTTCTTAGCTAGTATTTTATGTAATTTTGGATTTTGGTTTTGAATATGGCTTGGAAGGCCATTAATGTTAGGCCATTAATGTTTTGTAAGCATTATTTCATGATGAGTATGAATTATGATTTTTGTATATTGAAGTAAGTTATGGATGTGAATTTAGAATAGAAAAGTTAATTAGAGTTTTGTATAAATTGCTTATGATTATTAGTGGGATTACTTGTGATATGGATTCCGGACGGGAGGTCCGATGATTCTGATCATTGTTTGTGAATTATTGAAGTGTTGTAGGTATAGAAATGTGTTTGTTTATGCTGGAATTCTGGACAGGAGGTCTAATGAATTATGTGTATTGGTTTGGTATATAGAAGTGAGTTTGAGACCATTTGCAGGTTTTTGGGTTTTTAAAAATACAGCCGTTATGCTGCACAATTTAACAACATAATTTTGTTAAATTATGTATGGCTGAATTGTGTATTTATGAGTAAGTGGTTTTAAGTGTCTATTGGTAAAAAGAACAGAATAATAAGAGTTTGTTTAAATTGATGAGTTATGAGTGATGATAGAGTTTGTTTAAATTGATAAGTCATTGAGTTGCGTTGTATGAGATTGAATAAAGATGAATAAGAATGAAGAAAATTTTTTTTATACCGATTCGGATAAGTTTAGATCGAGTGTGTCGTATGGTTTCCAATGCGGCGTTTTTCGAAAAAGTTTGTGTTCGGATGTCAGAACTTTGAAAATTCGTTTTGGCCCACTTTTGGGTTTTCGCTTCCGTTCTTTGTGAGTTGTTTCCGCACGCATTTGATCGCGTTTTCTTTTGTATTCGTTTCGCTTTTCGTTTTTCGTTTTCATTTTTGTTTTTCGTTTTTTCGGTTGGGGTCTGGTTCTGAAATCGGGTCCCAACATAAAATATAATTTTTTGTTTCAGAGAATTTCCCACGATCATGGGGCACCTTTCCACGATCGTGGAAAGATAAAACAGAAAGTTTCTCGCTTCAATGCATTGCCCACGATCGTGGGAAGGAGCTTATGCAGCTTCCACATCGTGGGATGGTTGAACAGAAAGTTCACCATCCATTTCCTTCATCTTTTTTCCGCATTCTAACACCATCATAATAGTCCATTTATTATACCTTAATTATATCTTAATTATACTTCAAATTCCAATCTAAAATCATCCATTGAATAGCCTCTAACCTACGGTTTCATACATCAAAACAAAATCAATTCATCCATCAAATTTCCAGCATAACTTCATCATCAATACCACAACCAAGTTCATCTCTAAATAATCATCATGAATGTTATACTAACATGTGTCACAATAGATGAATAAATCACTTACTTGTTCAGCTTAGAACCTCCTCAATCATCAAGCTAATTTAACCATCCAAATATGCAAGGATAAAGCATACTATAAGAATAAGAAGGAAAGAGAAGGATTTCTTAACACAAGATGAAGGCTACGAAATTTTGGCAAAAATTCAAGGGTTATAGAGGTGGTGTGAGAGTGTTGTTGGTGTGAAGAAAGAAGAGGGCAAGTAACCAAAACATGAAAGAAGATGTCTTTCAAGTGTGGAGGTCATGGGGTGCAAGTTTGTGGAGAGGGGTGAGACACATGTCATGCCACTTGTCAAATAAAGGGCTATGTCATGTGTTTTCTTCTCATGCTACCAATTGTCACCTGATGTTTGGTCTATTTGTCACATAATTCCTAGGACACTTGTCACTCATGTATTCAAGCCATTTATCTCCCAATTAACTAAGCCATTTGTCACTTATTCCAAATGTCACATGTTACCATTTCATAGGCCTGTTGAACCTAAATTCCCATGTATCATTTTATCGTGTCCTTTAACATTTTTCCTAACATATCACCTTATCAATCACTCAATTGTAACAATAAATTCCCATTTCACTTATTATAATCCATCAACCAAAATTCAAGTCATAATCAACACATAATTACATCATAATCATTTAAGATATGTCAAATGAGTGGGTATACTATTTTTACAATGTTTCTAAATCATGATTCATGTACAGATGCGAATATGATGCATGCAAATAAAATGCACTTCATGAATTCTCATATGATATGACTTAATCTAACAAATAAATCCTTAAGTGTAGAAACGGGTTATTACAAGAATGGTCTTAAATTATATTTAGATATATTTATAATTTATTTTATTTTTGAATATATTTATCACTTGAACTAGCATAATGTCCTAAAATATGAAATTACACTCTCTTGAGGTGCAATCACTTATTCATCAATGGGTTAACCTGTTGGACCCCGAATTTTTTCTTGGAAGATTGGAATGGTGGTGAGTTATTCTTGTGCAAAGAAAAATGAAAATTCGTGAATTGAAATGATATT
>JANIHZ010000209.1:71371611-71388293 GCA_027478365.1 Erythroxylum rufum | reverse complement strand
TTTTTCTCTTAAACTTTCATAATTCAGTCAAATCTACTCAAATCTTAAAGTCATCAAAACCAATTAATTCCTTCCTCCTTATTTCTCGTAAGGCACAAAATCATCTACAACATAATTTATATTCAAAAATACTCATTTCCATTTATTTTAATTTTTCTAATTTTTATTAAAAATTTCAGGTCCAACATATAACAAATAATAGTTGTGATCATTCTACAAGTCTCTCACTATATAGCATGTCTAAATGCTCTTATATATCCCAAAGGATGCCAAACTATGCTCTAATACCAAAAATTGTAGCACACCACTATCATAGAGCATATACTTGAACATCTAGAGGACATTCAAGAACATACCCTATGAGAATGGTATATTACAGCAAACACAACAGCTTATCATTGTATCATAAGGAACATAAATATTTTAAGTTCAACTCATCCTATTTCATTAACAAAACATAATTTACATGTCAGCTGACCAGACCTTTGAGCCATTTCTTTTCCCCAAAATAGACAATACTAGACTTCAACTAGATTGCCTTAGAAGCTAAATCTCCTCTCAGTACCTGCAAAATCAACGTTGCAATTTTGATGAGTTTTGTGAACTCAGTGAGTGAATCGTCATCGATGCACTCACTTAAACAGAACATAAACATCTCATGTATAAAACACAGTTCATTCATTATAACACTTCATCAAAAATCAAATCCCATATATATATCACCTTACTCATCATATTTCAATAATCATATTATGAATACAAAATCTTCATATAGTCATTTCAATAAAATCCAATCATTTATCTCAATTCTTCATATCATCAATATTTACACAAGCATTACACATCATTATAATAACACAATTCAACATTTATTTGTAATCAATCTCATAAACACATGTAAATATATAGATGCAAATGCACAGGAGACTCACTTCCATTTTTATTTTGATGTGACCGAGCCTTTACCCCATATCTGTTGTGGATACCGGGCTCATTTCAGATACAGTCCTGTACCTATTATAGATACTGGGCTCATTAATCGTTGAGCCTATGGCTCTTTGTGCACATTCTAAGCTTTAAGCTCTATTCACGTTGGTTACTCTAGTCATAACTCCTTTATCTGATCATGCATATTCATGTGATGGAGTACAACATTCCACATAATATGCTATCAATCACTTTCTTTCAATGTACACAATCAGTTATCATAATCATCAGATCTAAGTCTAGTAGTCAACATATAGTTAAGTATACATGTCCCCATTCATATATAATCAGTAAGCAATTCCAATACATTCCTGAATATCAAACTCCTTGGACCAACAATGTCCAGAATATCACAAATATATAGGTAGTAATTTAGTAACTAAAATTTAGACAAAAACAATTCAATTATAGTGAGGATCATCTAGGTCTCACAACATGCTCCAGATAGCTATTACCTTAATGAATCGACAATGTTTGAAAGTTCCTGCTTGGTGCAAGAATCTTAGGAATTTACTTTTGTTTATGTTCATTTGATTGGAGATCTTCCTAAATCTTTTTAGACGTTTAGAGAACTTAAAAGAAAATTCCTTGGCAATTTGTAACTTGTTGACATCTCACCAATCCTAGAATAAGCTTTCAAATCCTGTCGAGGTGAAATCATAGCATTTATTAAAGAAGGAAATGAGTTAGGCACTGTTCTTTGTTATCAAGCCTAAATGACTTTTAGCGTACTTACCCTTATTTCCCTTGGAACCCCTTTTGAGCCTTACACATTATCCTCATTTTTCTTGGCACCCTTAATTATACCGAGCCTAAGACCTTAATTCCCTACCCTTTTTTGTGGTTTTATTGTTTAAGATTTGTGATGTTTTGGATTGTGTATAATTTTGATAAAAAAAGAAAAAAGAAAATGAAAAAATGAAAAAAAATAATCGCATCCAAGAGTTGTTTGTTTGTTCCCAACTATGAAAAGGAGAAATTTGAAGCCCCAAAATATGCAATGAAAAGAGTTTGGGGGATGCTGTCCTAATTTGTGGAGGCCTGATGTTGTTCATATATGGACCAAGCCTATTTAAATGCATTTAGAAATGGGAGCTTGTAATCATTTGAGATATTTGGATGTCAATTTTATATTTCGTTATTTATTCAAAAAAAGAAAAAAGAAAAAAAGAGAAAAAAATACATTGAATTTATGCATGTTTTCTACATTTGCATGTTTTAAACAATCATTCCTTATTTTTTTTAGCCTTTATTTTCCCTTTCTTTGTTTCAAACCCACATTACATACCCAATAGCCTCATTACAACCTAGTAAGACCTATTGATCCTTTAATAATAAATGCTACATTAGTAGAGATAGTTTAGGATGTCTTGCCTATGGGATTGGTTAATTAATTATATCATCATTATGTATGAGATGCTTCGGTTATAGGTTGTTGTGGAACCTATTTTAGTTTTCTTTGCTTCTTGCAAGAAGAGGGTTTTCCATAATTGATCAAAGGTTAAAGCGATATTGGCTTGAGTAATTTCTTAGTTTCTTGTATCATAAAGGTGGGAACGGTTTGAATGGAAAGGCTAAAAGTGAATTTGAGAGCTTGGATTTATAGTTTGTACGATTCCTTGGATGAGTAACTTTGAAAATGTTTTCTAAATCTTTATTTTACTTGAGGACAAGCAAAGGCTCAAGTTTAGGGGCATTTGTTTAGTCCAATTCATATAGATATTTAGGTCATATTTGCATTCATTTTGCATATTCATTCATTCATTTTAGTAGCATTTTTAAGTTAATTCATTTATTTTTATTAAGTTTGTTATTTATTTTATTTTATTGTTTCTTCATAGAAAACATGAGTTTTGTTTCAAATTAGACCCAAGAATTTGCTCATGGCACGTCCATAATTTTTGCATGGCCTAAGTGAAATTAAAAGTGGAAGCAAGCTAAAAAGGAATAAAAATCGCAGGCAATATAAGCAGGAAATAACACAGCAGAAGGTTAAGAAGGATAGTCTAAAACTATAGCACATGGGAGTCAAACACAAAGTGGTGGACTAGGTGACATTTTGGCAGGAGACAAAAATGTTTTCAACGTTTTTTAGGTTTTTAATTGAGGAGAACGCATAACGCACGCAGTAGGAAATTAGGGGGGACTAGCAGTAATAGAGTTTTGAAAAATTGAGGGACGCCGAGTGGAGGACAGCAGAAAAGAGAGGGATGCATGCAGCTGGAGGACTTTGACTCACGCATACCCATCTGCGCAAGGGACGTACACGTCGCACTCTAGGAATCACACACACGAAGACGCTGGACAAGGACACAGCTGCTAAGGCTTCACACGCGACTCTCCTGTTCTTCATTCCTGACTCCTTTAATGTTTATTATCTTTGTTTTGATATCTGTTTTGCTGAACATGAACATGAGTGACTAGATTCCTTATTAGGTTTCAAAGATGGGTAGTAGTTTTCGAATTTTTACATGATTTGATTCTGGACTTTATTCAATAAAATTGATTCGTGACTGTTGATTCTTGTTTTGAGTATTATTGTTCTTGTTATGTGTTAGGCCTCACATGATTTATGTTGAAATTATCGGTTGAAGAATTAAAAGGCAAAAATCGATAGTGGAAAACCAAAATTAAGAACTTATAGGTTTAGGAAAAAATCTGCGAGAGGAATTACCAACGGGATAAAAATCTTAATGGGTTTTAGTTAATTTCATAAGCCATGATAGTCGGGATTGATTTTGACTACGGTACTTCTTTGTCATCTTGATAGAGAATCATAGATAATTTAGATCTAGTTTCCTTCAAAGTCTAGGGATCAAGTTTATTGAATAAACCAGAAGAGAATAATTAGAAGTCGATCATGAAACCAAATTTGAAACCTATCTTTTACATATTTGATTTATTCCTTACAGTCATAAATTGCGTGGTTATTCTGTTTGTTTTAGAATTAGTTTAAGTAATTCGTTAATTAATTAATTTTTCAATAATCAACATTTCAATGATCAGCCCAAATAATTGAATGGTTTTAGCCTAGTAATTGTTCAGTATCTCCCTGTGGATCGATACTCTTACTTCCCTATTTACTTACGTGACCCATACTTGCGGGGCCTCGAACAAGTTTTGGCACCGTTGCTGAGGAGTTTCCCTTTGGGCAATATTAGGTCATCAATTGTTCGGTCACTTTGGGCATTTATTTTGTTATTATCATTTTGTTATTTTTCATTTTATTTACTTTTTCTCGTAGCTTATTTCTTCACTTGGAGTGTTCTTTTTAATTTCTGATTTGCAGGTGATTCCTTCTGTATATGAGACATTCTCATAGTGCAGAAAATTTGTTATTTGATCCAAAAATTGAAAAGACCATTAAGGCGCTCCGAAAAGCTACGATACAGCAAAGAGCACACTCTGTGCAGGGAAACCGGCGAATAGAAATCGAACCTATTGATACTACAAGTGAGCAAATAATGGCAGAACAAATGCAGAATGGTGGGCAAAATTAGAGAAAAATGCGGGACCATGCAATACCGAACTTTGAGGATTACCAATCGAGCATCGCAACACCTCCAGTTACAACTAATAATTTTGAACTGAAGACCGGACTTGTTCAAATGGTCCAACAGTCCCAATTTGGAGGCAACCCTTTATAAAATCCTCACGTTCATTTGGAGAAGTTCATTCAGATATGTAGCATGTTGAAGTATAATGGGGTGTCTGACGATGCAATTTGCCTCAGATTATTTACCTTTTCCTTGAGGGATCGTGCAAGTGAATGGCTTTACTCTCTACCTCTAGGGTCTATAACTAATGGCAATAGTTATCCCAAGTCTTCGTAACGCAGTACTTTCCCCCAGGAAAGACCACACAACTGAGGGGTGAAGTGCATTCCTTCCTACCAAGAGAAGATGAATCTATGTATGAAGCATGGGAGAGACTCAAGGAGCTACAAAGAAAATGCCCCCACCATGGGATTCAAAAATGGATGCTTTTGCAAATTTTCTACAACGGGCTTTCTCCAGTTATGAAAAGTGTTATAGATGCAGCTGCAAGTGGAGATTTTATGGAAAAAATTGAAGATGAAGCTCATGCACTCCTGGAAAGGATTGCTCAAAATAATTACCAACGGAGTGGAAGCATAGGGCATTTAAAGCAAGAGACTAAGAAAATTGCAGGAATGTTTGAGGTTGATGCGTTATCCATGATGAATGCTAAATTTGAAGCCTTGACAAAGAGAATGGATAAGATGGATACGGTTAATGTGATGGCAGTAAGCAACTCACAACCTGTGCATGAACTGTAGCAATTTGTACAAACCATGTATGATTTTCAGCCTTATGGACAAGACATTGCGGTTGAGCAAGCTAATCTAGTGGGTAACTATGGAGCTAAACCACAAGGAGGAGCCTTCTCCAACACATACAATCCTGAGTGGAGGAGCCACCCCAATTTCTCTTGGTCCCGACAACCCAAACAGCCACAAAATTTCTCAAACCAGCCCGATTACTCCTCCCACTCTCAAAACCAACCTCACTTTCCAGCCCAGCAAAAAAACTTCAATAGGGGTCCTCCAGGATTCCAAAATGCAAAACTTCAAGCCTCTCCACAACCCCCACAAGCTCAAGAGCAGAAACCAACTTTGGAGTCCATGGTGGAACTAATCCAACAGCTTAGTTCTAAGGTAAATCAACTTGCCATACACAATAAGATGTTGGAGACTCAAATTGCTCAGCAGGCTAATACATCGAGAGGGGATAAGGGTAAATTGCCTACACGACCAGAAAATCCTAAGGAGACTGCTGATGCAGCGATTTTGAGAAGTGGAAAGGTCTTGGAACCGATGGTGGAAAGCAAGAATAAAGCAGCAAGTAAGGAAACATCCGATTCTGTACCAGCTGCATAGCCTATCCATAACGAACAAATAGATGCTGAAACTGAAAAATACACTCCTCCTCCTCCATAAAAGCCACCCATCCCATTCCCACAACATTTTTAGAAAGCTCAGCTGGACAAAAAATTTGGGAAATTTCTGGAAATCCTCAAGAAACTATACATCAATATTCCCTTCACGGAAGCTCTCACACAAATGCCAACCTACGCAAAATTGTTAAAGGAAATATTGTCAAATAAGAGGAAGTTGGAGGAGTATGAAACAGTGGCATTGACGCAAGAGTCCAGTGCTATTTTACAGAATCTGCCACCAAAGTTGAGGGATCCCGAAAGCTTTTCTATTCCTTATCAAATCGGAAGCGCAAACATCGGTAAGGCTTTATGCGACCTCAATGCAAGTGTAAGTCTCCTACCTCTTTTTATATGTCAAAAGCTTAATATACGAGAACTTAAGCCTACTACAATTTTCCTCCAACTAGCTGATAGGTCAATCAAGTACCCTCAAGGTATTTTGGAAAATATACCTTTGAAAGTAGAAAATTTCTTTATCCCAGTAGATTTTGTGGTCTTGGAGATGGAAGAAGATACAAATATACCCATTATCTTAGGGAGACCTTTTCTTGCTACTGCGGGAGCTATTATAGATATCAAGAATCGGAGAATGACATTGAAAGTTGGGGAGGAGAAAGTTGAATTTAATTTAGGAAGAGCAATTAAGGAAAAAGATGATGGAGATTCATGTCTTAGAGTTGATAGAGTTAATGAGGAGGTTAGAAGTCAATTTAGGGAGTCTAAACCTGATGATTTGCTGGAAAATTTTCAATTTCAACAGAAACCCATTTTAGAGTTGTTGCAGACACTAGCAGCACAACCTGAGCAGAGGAGCGCACAATCTGTGTAGTTAGAACAAATCACTACACCAGACTTGAAATAAGAAGAGCCACCAACAGTTGAACTAAAGCCCCTACCCTCCAATCTTAGGTATGAATTTTTGGGACCCAATAGTACTTATCCAGTCATTGTCAATGTGAATTTGAGTACTGTGCAAATTGAAAAATTAATGAAGGTCTTGAGAGAATATAGGAAAGCTATTGGGTACCAAATTTCAGACTTAAAGGGAATAAGTCCAGCATTTTGTATGCATCAGATCAATTTGGAGGAAGATGCAAAGCAAATTTGGGAACATCAAAGAAAGCTCAACCCAAATATGAAGGAGGCCGTGAAGAAAGAAGTGTTTAAACTTCTAGCTGCAGGAATTAGCTATCCGATTTCTGATAATACATAGGTAAGCTTGGTCCATTGTGTCCCTAAAAAGGGAGGTATGACACTGGTAAGAAATGATAATAATGAGCTGATTCCAACTAGAACTGTAACAGGTTAGCGTGTGTGTATAGATTATAGGAAATTAAATAAAGCCACACGTAAGAATCATTTCCCTTTACCCTTTATTGATCAAATGTTAGAGAGGCTAGCTAATCATGATTACTTCCATTATTTGGATGGTTATTCTGGTTTCTTCCAAATTCCTATTCACCCTAATGACCAGGAAAAAATGACATTTACATGCCCTTATGGTACCTTTGCTTATCGAAGAATGCCATTTGGTCCGTGTAATGCCCCAACTACCTTTCAGAGGTGTATGATCGCAATCTTTTCAGATTTCACTGAGGAAATTATGGAAGTTTTTATGGACAATTTTTCAGTATATGGGGTTTTATTTGATTCATGTTTATCTAATCTTGGGAAAGTTTTGAGCAAGTGTGAAGAAGTGGACCTTGTATTAAACTGGGAAAAGTATCATTTTATGGTGCAAGAAGGAATAGTACTTAGTCATCTTGCTTCTAATCGAGAGATTGAGGTAGACAAGGCTAAAACCAAAGTGATATCAAATTTGCCTCCACCTACGTCGGTTAAGGAAATTAGAAGCTTTTTGGGGCATGCTGGTTTTTAAAGAAGATTTATCAAAGATTTTTCTAAAATAGCTAAACCTTTGACAAATCTATTGAATAATGATGTCCCTTTTGTGATTGATGATGCCTTTTTGAATTCTTTTTACAAGTTAAAAGAAGCCTTAATTTCTGCTCCAATTCCTCAACCTCCAAATTGGTCTCTACCGTTTGAAATTATGTGTGACGCCTCTGATTTTGCTGTAGGAGCTATGCTTGGGCAAAGGAAGGATAAAGTAGTTCATGCCGTCTATTATGCGAGTAAAATGCTCAACGACGCACAATTGAATTATGCAACTACTGAAAGTAACTCTTAGCTGTGGTATTTACGGTGGACAAGTTTGGGTCCTATATAATTGGGTCAAAAGTTGTTGTCTATTCAGTTCATGCCGCTATTAGTTACCTACTTGAAAAGAAAGAAGCTAAACCAAGGCTAATACGGTGGATACTGCTCCTTCAAGAATTTGATTTGGAGATAAAAGACAAGAAGGGGGCAGAGAATGTGATTACAGATCATCTACCGAGACTTTCCAACCCAACTCATCAATTGGATATAGATGATAATTTTTGTGATGAGAATTTGTTTTTTCTTGCAAGTACCCAACACACAGACTGGATAAATCTGAACGAGTTATGTTGTGCTATCCAAGAACTAGTAGCAGTTATACCTTCCATTGTTCCTTGGTATGCAGACTTCGTGAATTACTTGGTCGCTGGAGTTACACCACCGGATTTGTCCTACCAGCAAAGGAAGAAATTCTTCTCAAATTTGAAGTATTACATGTGGGGGGAACCATATTTATTCCGAAGATGCAATGATGGAATTATTAGGCGATGTTTGCCAAGCGAAGAAACTGAGAAGTGTTGATGAACTGCCATTCCTCACCTTATGGAGGACATTTTAGTTCAGAAAAGATAGCAGCCTAGGTATAGAAGCAGGATTTTATTGGCCAACACTTTTTTGGGATGCAAGGAATTTTGCTCAATAATGTGACTGATGTCAAAGAACTGGAACCATTTCAAGGAAGCATGAGATGCCAATGCAAGGAATTTTGGAAATGGAACTCGTTGACATGTGGGGATTGGACTTCATGGGGCCTTTTCCACCTTCTTTTGGTAACAATTTATTTTGGTGGGAGTAGATTACGTCTCGATGGGTAAAAGCTATTGCTTGTCTAACTTGTGACACAAAAGTGGTGCTAAAACTTCTTAAGAAGAATATTTTCACAAAGTTTAGGACCCCGAGGGCTATAATAAGTGATCGAGGAACTCACTTTGTCAACCATTCCTTCGAGAATTTGCTGAAGAAATATGGGATCTACCATAAGCAAGCGTTATCTTACCATCCTCAAGCTAACAGTCAAGCTGAAATTTCTAACCGGGAGATCAACTCTATATTGGAGAAGATGGTTAATTCATCAAGGAAGGACTAGACTTTGAGGCTTGATGATTCTCTGTGGGCATACAGGACGGCGTACAAGACCCCTATAAGGACAACTCCATATAGACTGGTTTTTAGTAAGTCTTGCCATCTTCCAATGGAGCTTGAACACAAAGCCTATTGGGCAATAAGGAAGTTGAATATGGATTTTAAAGAGGCAGGTGCTAAAAGACCGTTGCAATTGAATGAGTTGGAAGAGTTCAGGTGTGACGCTTATGAAAGTGCCAAAATCTATAAGGAACGAATTAAAAGATGGCATGATAGGAACTTGGTAAGTAGGGAATTCAAAGAAGGAGATCTGGTGCTACTATTCAATTCAAGGTTGAAAATATTTCCTAGAAAGTTAAAATCTCGATGGTCGGGGCCGTTCAAAGTGGTGAAGGTCTTTCCTTACGGAGCAATAGAGATAGAGGACCCAAAAACTGGAGTTTTCAAGGTTAATGGACAATGTTTAAAGCCATATATTGTTGGAGCTCAAATCGAGAAAGGGACAGTTTACTCCCTTTCTAATCCAAAGCCTTGAGAGAAGAATTCACAGTCTAGCTATAGACTTTAAACAAGCGCTCATTGGGAGGCAACCCAATTTTCGTTCCTTTTCTTTTTAGTTCATTTATTTGTTTTTGGTACAACGATTCCATTTTTCCAAACTCAAGTTAATAATTCTCAATGATTTTTCTTGAAGGAACAACAACTCGAGATTGTGGATGAATAGAAGATTTAGTTGGAAACGCACTCACCATCACGGTCCAGGGAAGTTCTCATTAAACTTCCTTTTATTATTCCACAGTAATGTTTAATTGATGAATGAGTGCGGTTTGGTTGAATTTGGTGTTTGATTTATATTGTGCATTGTGTGAAATTTTATAGATGAGAATTATTTGGCTTATTTGACATTGAGAACACTGTCAACTTTGAGTTTGAGGGGATGATTGAAATTTTTGTTTTGTTCTTCTTTTGCAATTCTTTTACATGCATTGGTATTCGTTTATTCATTCATGGTATATATTAAAAAAAAACTACCTTATCCATGGATGACTAGGAATTGTTTTAAAGAGCAATTGAATTCGCTTTTAGACTGGGTTGTGGATTGGAAAGTTCTTGATTGGTGCAAGAATCTTAGGAATTTGCTTTTGTTTATGGTCTTTTAATTGGAGATCTTCCTAACTCTTATTAGAAGGAAATTTCTCAGCAATTTGTAACTTTTTGATATCTCACCAATCCTAGAACAAGCTTTCTAATCCTGTCGAGGTGAAATCATAGCATTTATTAAAGAAGGAAATGATTTAGGCATCGTTCTTTGTTATCTAGCCTAAATGACTTTTAACTTACTCACCCTTATTTCCCTTGGAACCCCTTTTGAGCCTTATACATTATCCTCATTTTCCTTGGCACCCTTAATTAAACCAAGCCTAAGACCTTAATTCCTTACCCTTTTATGTGGTTTGATTGTTTAAGATTTGTGATGTTTTGAAATGTGTATAATTTTGATGTAAAAAAAGAGAAAAAAAGAAAAAAGAATCACATCCAATAGTTGTTTGCTTGTTCCCAACTATGAGAAGGAGAAATTTGAAGCCCCAAAATATACAATGAAAAGGGTTTGGGGGAAGTTGTCCTAATTTGTGGAAGCTTGATGTTGTTTATATGTGGACCAAGCCTATTTAAATGCATTTGGAAATGGGAGCTTGTAATCATTTGAGATATTTGGATGTCAATTTTATATTCCTTATTTATTCAAAAAAAGAAAAAGAAAAAAAGAAAAAAAAACACATTGAATTTATGCATGTTTTCTACATTTGCATGTTTTAAACAATCATTCCTTAATTTTTTTGAGCCTTTATTTCCCCTTTCTTTGTTTCAAACCCATATTACACACCCAATAGCCTCATTACAACCTAGTAAGACCTATTGACCCTTCATTAATAAATGCTACATTAGTGGAGATAGGTTAGGATGTCTTGCCTATGGGATTGGTTAATTAATTATATCATCATTATGTACGAGATGCTTGGGTTATAATTTGTCGTGGAACCTATTTTAGTTTTCTTTGCTTCTTGCAAGATGAGGGTTTTCCGCAATTGATCAAAGGATAAAGGAATATTGGCTTGAGTAATTTCTTAGTTTCGTGTATCATGAAGGTGGGAACGGTTTAATTGGAAATGCTAAAATTGAATTTGAGAGCTTGGATTTACAGTTTTTACAACTCTTTGGATGAGCAGCTTTTAAAATGTTTTCTTAATCTTTATTTTTCTTGGAGACAAGTAAAAGTTCGAGTTTGGGGGCATTTGTTTAGTCCAATTCATATAAGTATTTAGGTCATATTTGCATTCATTTTGCATATTCATTCATTCATTCATTTTAGTATCATTTTAGGTTAATTTTTTTATTTTCATTGAGTTTGTTATTTATTTTATTTTATCCTTGTTTCTTCGTAGAAAGCATGAAGTTTGGCTTCAAATTAGACCTAATCTACCATGGAGAAGAATTTTGAATGAAGAAGTTTGCCTTGTAATTTAATCGTGAAGAATTCTGGAAACTTTTTAACAGCTGCATAACCTGTGCAATCAGTTGCATAGCCTATGTAGAAGTGCACAGGTTGTGCGCACAGACCTGACAGATACATCAGTAGCAAATTTTGTTGTTGATGTGGCAACTTTTTATTCTGACAATATTATGTCATGCCACTTTAGCAACTAACTTTCAAGATATAAATACACCTTTTTCTTATTATTGGGGGTGGCTACCTCACGTATAGGGAGAGACCAAAAAGAAAAAGGCAGTAGATTGGGAAAAGGAAGAAAACATACAGGAAAGAAAAAGAACCAAGACAATGCGAAGTCGCAGCTGCGAGAACTATTCTCAGACTTGGACTTTTGAAGTTTATGTTCAAGATTCACCTGAGTTCTTCATTCCTTACTCCTCTAATGTCTATTCTCCTTGTTTTGATAATTATTTTGTTGAACATGAACATGAGTGAGTAGATTTCTTATTAGGTTTTAAAGAAGGGATATAGTTTTCGAGTTTCTACATGATTTAATTCTGTATTTTATTCAATAAAATTGATTTGTGGCTATTGAATATTGTTTTGAGAATTATTGTGCTTTTTATGTGTTAGGCCTCACATAATTTGTGTCGAAATTATCGTTTGAAGAACCGAAAGGTAAACATTGGTAGTGGAAAACTAAAATTAAAAACTTGTAGGTGTAGACCTAGATATAGGCAAAAAATCTGTGAGAGGAATTACCAACTAGATAAAAATCTTAATGGGTTTTAGTTAATTTCATGAGCCACGATAGTCAGAATTGATTTTAACTACGATACTTCTTTGATATCTTGATAGAGAATCATAGATAATTTAGATTTAGTTTCCTTCAAAGTCCAAGGATCAAGATTATTGAGTAAACTAGAAGAGAATAATTAGAAGTCGATTACGAAACCGGATTTGAAACCTGCCCTTTACATATCTTATTTATTCCTTACAGACTCATACTATATAACCTGTGTGCAAGACTGAATAAGCTGTGCGGTTATTCTATTTTGCTTTAGGATTAGTTTTAGCAATTTGTTTATTAATTAATTTCTCAATAATCAACATTTAAGTGATTAGCCCAAATAATTGAACGATTTTAGCCTAGTAATTGTTCAATAACTCCCTATGGATCGACACTCTTACTTCCCTAGCTACTTGCGTGACCCGTACTTATGAGGCCTCGGACATTATGAAAAGTTCAATTTTCTTGTAAATTGATTACACTCACTGAGCTTATTTAGCTAACCATATTTTTATGTTTTTAAACAAACCACCCTAGGTATGTGTATAGGTGTTAAAGTAATTGGGACTCCACCGCAGGATTGGTCATATCGTTGAGCGCTGCCATGCTTATGTCATTTTGAAATGTACATTTGTGTAAAGAATTGATGTTTATAAAGGCTTTTAAATGAAACGCATGAATAAGAATTAGCTTTTTAAAGTTTATTGTAGTGATTGTTGATAATCATTTGTTTGGAGTTGCATATAAGTGAAATTGAAGTCTAAAATTTGTAGTTGAGAAATTTGTGTGAGTATAGAAGTGTTTTGAAATTTTAACTTTTAAAATATAATAGGTTTTTAATAGTTAAACGGTTTTTCTTTATGGGAACCCTTCGATTGAGTTAGATATCGATTAGAGGGCTACCATGGGGTCACCAGGAGGGCTCCACTTGGGTTCCAAAGGGGGAATTTCGGGATGGGTCCTTTAAGGTGTTTTCAAAACCTATTTTTAATTAGGGTTGTCTCTATATGTGATTTGATTTCATAATGTGATTTTAAATGGTATTTATGAACTAGGCAACCCATAAAGTTTTGTTATTTTCCATACATCTAAGTATACAAAAAAATTTCCAGTGTTATATAGTTTATCTTTGAGTTCACAACATAATGCACTAACACTAGAGGCTCATACACTTAAAGTTCCTTTAGCTCGGGTGGCTAAGCGTAGGGATGATTCAGTAAATGTTTTTCTTTATTAATTAACCCCATTTAGAAATACTAAGACTGGGAAAATCGCTAGCGGAATTTTGTTTTTACCTTAAATGAACAATACAGCTACGAGTACCAGTGATATGCCAGTCATAGGAGACCTTAGTAGTGTCAAGGAGTTTAATCGTGTACTTGTATATTAGGCACAAAATTGTTCATTAAGAGTAGAGATATCCAAAGTGTCCTAACTCGGTTGGATCAAGATAAGAATAATAAATTTAAATGGCTTAGTGACAAAAGATGAGACGAGAAATATCGTCTAGTCAGAGGTTAGTTAGACCACCTACAGTGTCTAGAGACTTCCAAAACACTAAGAGCTTAGTACCAAGGTGTAACTGTAACATCCCATTCCGATACTAAAGGTTAGAACCCTAAAATATGAAATATGTGAAATCAAAGAGAGATTAAGAAAATTACATTTTCATGCTAATGCATATTGTTAGCATACACGCACATGAATTTGATTTTTGCACACATTAAAATGACTATACATGCATTCATTGACATTCCAGGAATAATTGACTTAAATATGTGAAAGGTGATTTTATTGAGAATTGTGGTTTATGTCTATTGAAAATTTTAATTGGAAAGTGTGATTAGTGATTTTGAATTTTTGGTGAATTTTAGGAATAAATTTTGAAAATGTTGAATATTATTAGACTAGGAAAAATGCCACTTGGCGAGTAAATTAGTGGAAGGAAATAGAAGGAAGGAATAAACGATATTGGAGAATTGTTAAAAATGATTTTTAGAAATTAATGAGAAAATGACTTAGAAAATTTGGAGATGATTTTAGAATTTGTGAGGAAATGATACTGGAGATTAGGAGACATTTGGAGTAAGATTTAGAGATGATTGAACAAATTAAATGAGAAACTAGTTAAAGTCTTAAGAATTGGGCAAGTGTCCAAATCCTAAGGCCACGTTTCTTTTAACTTTGAAAGATAAAGACAATGTTTGTCTTGTCTTAAAATATCTTCTTGGTGGCTTTCTTCTTGAAGCTTCTTCTTCGTCTTTGAATTTTTGATTCACCGAATCTTCACTGAAGAAAAACCTTGCTTTCCTCTACCTATTGCTACTCTCACTTTGTTATTTCTTTCTTCTACCCCAAGAAAAACCGAACTCCGTGCCAACCTCTAAAATGGTGTACGTAATTTTTTCATGGAGTTAGGGCTTGAAGATAGTTAAAGCTTTTGGAGTTTTCAACAAGTAAGTAGTGAATAAATTTGTTAGAGTTGTGGATTTTTGAAATAAATTGATGAATTTACTGTTAGTTGCATGGATCATGGCATTTACGTATATTTTTTTATGAATATTGTGTTGATGGATGAAAATTTTGATCATAGTGTTAATTTAGTTTTTGATGGATTATTAGTGATTAGGTGTTGTGGAAATGGTTTTTGGAGTTGAAATAGCAATGAAATGATGTATAGGATTAGTGTAAAAAATTAGATATAAAAAAGTGAAACATGCTCTATTCTTTATTGTGTATGTATGAAAATATATAAGTGTATATGTGAGTTGATGAATTCTTTAGAGATGATCAAGAAAATGGTTTTTGAGTTGAAGAAGAGTTGTAAAATGATGGTCTGAGATGGGAATGAGTGTTTAAATAGAAGTTGAGAGGAAACATGGAGATTAAGAATAAAAGTTGGAAATGTAGAAAGTTGACAAAGCATAAATAGTTTGAATATGAATTTTTAGCTTTTGATGATTTTTGATTTAAACTTTTATATTTTGGAGTAGTATGAACTTATGGTGAATGAGTTGATTGAAATGGAGTAGGAAAACTAGAAATGAAAATTGAAGTGCTAGATTTGAAAAAATGGAAGTAATCTGGAAATTTTCTAGGAATAAATAGTAAGAGAGAGTTAAATTTTCGATCTGAACTTCGGTGAATTTACTATACTAATCTAGTCATATTTTAACAAACTAATCTTCATGAAAGTTGTAGATCTTTCCTTTATCTTTCCATTGATATAAAGTTTGTAAATTTTGGAGTTCAGGATCAAAAGTTATGAAGGTCTGAAGTTGAGATGTCAAAGGAGAAGAAGAAGTGGATGCACGGCGATGACTTTTGAGGTTTATATCCGACGATGACTTTTGAGCATAGTGAAAATGTACCGTCGTGCATAATCATGATAGTGACTTTGGTGATAAATGGGAAAATGCACTGTCGTGCATAAGCACGATCGTGCATTTGAGGTTTTCCCTTTTTTTAATAGTCTTGCTTTTTTTTTACCATAACTTCTTCTTTAGACCTCCAAATGACTTGATTCTTAAACCATTGGATTTTTAAGACATGTTTCTACCTCTCCACAAAAATTGGTAGCATTCTGAATTGATTTTAAAAAGATGGATTGAATGAAAGTGAGAGAATCTGTTGGAATGGTATGAACTGGTGTTGTTTTACTAAATGTACTTCTGTGTTTTGATTATATTTGGATCTATAGGGCTCCAAATGAGATGGTTTTTAATTTGGAATAAACTAGAGAAATAGGGCTACAAACCATATAAAAAAGTAGAATTGTGATTCAATCTCTAAGATGTTCAAATTATGAATGGAAATTGTGTTTAGTACACTATTTTTGAATATGAACAACCCGAAAATGTTTGAGGCATATCTTCCGAATTATTGAACCCAATTGAGTGATTTTGGTGTCAATAGAAACATAAGACATTTAGGAACACTTTATTAGAAGAGAGTAAGACAAAATTACATCATTTTCACCTTCTAATTAAATGTGAACGGTAGACCCGAAGGTTTGGAATTTTGGAGAATTTATAAGAAAAATTGAGAATTTTGATCATGTGTGATCATGTAATGATTGGAATAACATTAATGAGTGAATTGTTGGTATTAAAGTACCAAAGACATGTGTTTAATGGAGATGAAGTGGTCCATATG
>JANIHZ010000209.1:71110234-71120371 GCA_027478365.1 Erythroxylum rufum | reverse complement strand
TAGTATTAGACCGCTACAAAATCAACTAAATATTGAATAAAATTAAAGAATTTGAAATATAATTGAAATATATTGTTCTTAAGCGTCGAAAAATTTAAAATTTAATTGAAAAAAGAGAAATTTAAATAAAAATTTATTTATTTATTTTAGTTTATAAGAATTTATTAATTTATAAAAATCAACTAATTAATTTATAAACTAATTTTTAAAAAAAATAAGAGTTTAAAGTAAATCAAACATAAAATTTGTCCAATTCAAAAATTTTATAATTCCATCGAAGCTAATTAGTTGAAATTTTTAATCATTAACTTTAACATATGTCAAACCAAAAGATTAAGTTAAGTAAAAGTTTTAGGATCCTCTTACAATTCAAACCTCACAGGCCTGTGGTCCACCATCCTAAAGGCCTATGACTACCCAAGCATAATTATGGCTTTGAATGGCTCATTTTGCAGCCTAATGAATATGGTGATGTTGGGGTTTGTTCAACGATGCCCAGAAGATCGGTCTCAAATGTTAGGAACACTACACGACAAATGCTGAACTTGAGAACAATCAGAACACTCGCTAATCGCTGACTCAGTCTCAGGAGGGTCTCAGGAAGAAGATTGCCATACCTTTGAGGAAGAAGATTACCACATCAGCTCATGGAGGAGAGTGTTCAAAGAAGATTGGGTGTTCTTTCTCGTCTCCTTTTACTGCCACTGGAAGCTGACAATTCACTTGAGAAAGTAAGGTTCTTTAAATGATGTGGTTATACATTTGTGCTTTGACTGGGTTGATGCTTTGTGATACTTACATGTGGAGTGTTTTGTTAAGGTTTTATTAAGAGGAGGGTTTACTGAAGAAGAAGAAGAAGAGGTGACAAACCCTGTAGTTATAGGGGGTATGATACTGGATATTCATGGCATTGCTTTAGTTCCTCCATCTCCAAGAACCACCAGCCCTGGCAAGGTAGCGTGAATTTCCATTGAATTATCTCTTTTTGTCTTTTGATATGTTATCCCATCCACAAGCAGGTTAGTAGATTCCCTTTTGCTGATCCTTACATTAACTGTGTAACTGAATTCAGGTCAATTATGTACCAGGAGGTGTAGCAAGGAATATTGCGGAGTGCATGGCAAAGCTTGATACAAAACCATACATGATCAGTGTTGTGGGGCTTGATATGGCAGGTAATTGTTTTTAGCTTTCTGTTTCTGTGTTACGTTGTGATATTTTGTGAGGAGAACCTAGCTACAAAATTTGGACCTGTTATATACTTTCTTCATCAGATTATGTGATCCTTGATGTTGATATTTAATGTTGATCACAAAAATGATTTGAATTTCGGAAAGTTATTGTCGCTTTGTCAGGATCTCACCTTTTATGGATAAAAATTCTGAATATGTTTTCCAGATTTCTAGGGTGCTATCAGATTGAATAATGTGTGCATGATCACTGTAATATTCTGTAATTGAATTGATGGATTTATTAGTCTTTTGTATCTTTTATAATAGTCTGTTGAGATGTGACATTTCTGACTAATTACTGTATCCTTGTGGTTTCCAACAGTTATACTTTTACATCTCAAAGTCCACTTCTTTTTCCAGGGAAACAACTTTTTGAGCAATGGAAAGGTTTTGGGCTAGCTACAGAAGGTTGAACAATTAAGGGTTTTGGGCTATTTGTGGGAATTCCTTTTTTTCTCAAATTTCTGAATCAGGATATGATTGTAAGGGATGTGTGTCCATTCTTAATGCTGTACAGGCATTCAGAAGCACCCCCACACTAAGACTGCTGTTGTGTGCAATATAATCAATACTGAAGGGGAGGTGGCTGCTGGCATTGCAAGTGTGGAAGCAATTGTGAGTTAATCACCCATGGAAGATGTTACACACAGGATTGGCTTGACTCCCTTTTTGTCAATGTAATACTGTAAGAATCTTTACTGTTTCTTGGTGACTTTTGTCTCAGGAAAAATTCCTGACGCCTGAGTGGATTCAGCAATCAAGGACCAAAATAATTTCTGCTCCCATATTAATGGTTGATGCAAATCTAGGTCTCCCTGCTCTTGAAGCCTCTTGTCAAAGTAGACTATTTCCGCCAACCTCTCTCTCTTGGACATTCATATCTCAGATGCTTGATATTGACATCTATGCTAATGAAAATTTGTATTTGTCTTTCTCTTGTTAATCTTGAAGTTTTGTTGTTCACTCAGTGGCGGCAGAATGTGACATCCCAGTTTGGTTTGAACCTGTTTCGGTAACAAAGTCAAGACGAATTGCCTCAGTTGTCAAGTTTGTGAGTGCTCAAATCTTCATTTAGCTCTTATACAATAATCTTACGAGTGCTTTGTTTTTGTGTTATAACTTCTTGTCTCACTATTCAAATTTTTTTGTTTGTTGAATCAACATTCTTATCTTGTAGTCTTACAGCTTACTGACTTCTAAATTAAGAATTAAGCTAAACATTCCTTATGTTCTGTTGCTTTTTTATTTCTTAAAAACTTGTTAATGATGATAATGGATATTCAAAAAAATTCCTGACATAATCAACTGTAGATTAGGCAGATCTACAACAGCAGTCACCTCTCTATTAAGTCGGATTTTCTTCGCCTAAGCACTTATCTGTTAAGGTGAAACTGATCAAATTCAGAATTGTGATGTTTATACCTGTCGATCATAAAAGAAAATTTTCCTAGTTCTAAGTCATTCATTTCTTAGCAATCAAATAGAGCCAGTCATTCCCAGTGCCTTTGTATAGCAAACTCATCCAATTTCATTTTTAGACCTTAATTGCCTTCTATTCTTACTTGCATCTATTAGGAGAAAGCTCAATCAAGTCAGATTTATCTTCCATCCTGTGAGATTTTCCTTCTGGCCAGTTAAATTCAATTCATCAATATTTCTTTAGATAGAATATTTTTTCATATATCGATGTGGAATTCTTTTTTTTTTTTAGTTTGAATTTGATTTCATCAGCATTTCTTCCAATTTCATTGAACTAAAATAGATAAAACGAAAATAAATAAATAAATAAATAAACTAGCTTTTTGTTATTTTCTTATTATTTTCTTTTTTAACTTTTTATTTTTATGACCGAGTTAATGATCAGGGAAAATGCTTATTAAAAAAACATATAAACTTTCAATTTATGAATCGCCAGAATGTACATACATAAAAGAAAAACAAAATTATTGTAAACTAGTACTTGATTTTGATAAGAATAATTAAAAAAAAGAAGAGAATTGTTTGAGTTTCTTTTAGATTATTAACATAATGTATTTTTTGGCTGTGGAGTTAGCTTCTCTTTTGCAAAGATTTTTGGAAGTCCAAACATCTTAGAGATATAGAGAGGTAGGAATTTTTTGAACAAATCAAACTCCTTCGTATATCTGAAGAGGTCATTGATAATGCATTGAATATTGTATGATGATTTACTCTAAGTTTTTGGTAGACTTGATATTTAACAATATCTTTTTAGGTCAAAATATTGAATCATATTTCAGTATCTCATTTCAACAACTGTGTTGCTTTGGATTTTGATGCTTTACCACAGAAAGAATAATCACAGGATACTCTTGAACTAATAGTACGTGGAAACCTCCATAATTGTGCCCATAAAGGATGCAGATATTTTTCAGGTAACTTTTGTGTCTCCTAATGAAGATGAGCTTGTTGCCATGGCAAATGCTTTGTCTTCCAGAGAAATCTTTTTTCCAATTGAAAAGGATGACAGAAAGAAGTTTTCAGCTGATTATTTATTCAAAATGTTAAAGCCAGCAATCTTGGTTTTGCTAGAGAAAGGTATCAAGATGGTTTTTCTAACTCTTGGTGAAAATGGAGTGTTCTTGTGCTCGAAAGGATCAAAGTTCATGAAACTGAGTTTGGAGAAAACAAGAACACATAAACCCACTAAAAAATTGTACCATCTTGTAGCACCAAGCTGTCCTGCAATGAGAACTTTTGAAATCAGGCAGACAGCCGACGTAACTTCTGATGTTTTTTCTGTACATTTTCCCGCACTTCCTGCATCTATTGTGAGGCTTACTGGAGCTGGCGACTGCTTAGTTGGTGGGACTCTTGCTTCTCTTTGTTCAGGCTTAGATGTCATGCAGAGTGTGGCAGTTGGCATTGCTGTAGCCAAATCTACTGTTGAGGCGGAGACAAATGTGCCTGCAGCATTTGATTTGGCCAAAATTGCAGGTATCGTTAGACTTTGTTTATAGAATTTGGTAATTTCGCTAGAAGTGAGGTTGAATGAATGAATGACATATTTGTTTCTCAATAGCATCTAAAAGCGGTACTAGTTTTATGCGTCATATGGATCCATAACGAAGTGTTAATACTCTGCATCATCTAAACTGATTATATCTTGTGGACACAATCAATTTCCAACTCTGATCATCATCATTGAAAACATTAAAAAACGAGCTTCTCTATTGTTAAAATATACAAATTTAGGATTAGGGTATCCTTTTGCTTCATAAACCAGATAAGGGTAAATGTGAAGTTTTTCTGGTTTTAGAAAGAACAATCAGGTTTTTATCTTTTCAGGCAAGGCTGATGTTATTGTTGATATGATTTTATTTCCTGCAGGTGATGCTAGTCTGGTGTATTCTGCAGCCAAAGTCCTGTTCTCTAACTCAGTTCCTTGATTGAGTTAGAAGCTATTCCATGTTGATCAAATGGAATTTAAGTTGGAAGTTCATTTGAGAATCAACTTTGTTTCTAGCCCCTGTATCCATGTGTTAGGCCGTTGTGTTCAATATATTGAAAACTTGAATTTTACGGTCAGAATTGAAAATCCACATTCTTATAAAATCCAATGAGTGAAACTTTCAGTTGTTTTTGCCAACATTTTAGTTTAATAGGATGAATAATTTCCACTCAGAATAACACAATTCTTGCTTGAAAAATAGTAAAGTGTGATAACATTTTGATGTTTAAAAATGTTGACATGTTGAGCTTCAGGTGAGAACTTGACTCAGCTCAACCATTATAAATATAAGGAAAACATAATCTTCGTTGAAGAATTACGTAAAAATCATAAATTTTCATGGCGTCGCCCGGACTTGAACCGGAGACCTTCAGTGTGTTAGACTGACGTGATAACCAACTACACCACGACACCTTGGATGACGGTTGATTACTTAAAGCTAAATATATTAAATGTCTCTCTTCTTTAATGGATTCCCAATCCAGTTTTCTTCCTCTTCCTGTTGCCAAGTTTATTGATTATGGTAAATTTAACTAATGTCTGAACCAGACAACTCTGTCTCTATCAAGACCAAATAAAAAACACACCACCATTCAGAGAAATGGATATTTAATGTTATGTTCATAGTCAACCACTAAACATGCTCTGTCACAATGTTTATCAAATATATTTCACCATCTCGCTACCCCTTCTAAAGAACTTCTACTCCAATTAACTTCCTTTGACGCAAAGACAAGTCAACAATGATTGGACGCAGAGATGTTCCGCTGATGCGACCCGGGAATGCCAACTCTGTTAGGAAATCGAGAATCGCCGCCGCTATAGCCGTCGGAATACTGTTGGGATGCGTCTTCGCTCTCTTATTTCCTCACGGATTTTTCGCTTCCAATCCTCAGTTCAACGGCCGCCACCTCTCCAAATCTGATTCTCGGGTACACCCTTTTCACCAAACTTCTGAAAGTTGTAGTCTTTTTGGTCGTGACCGTTGACCATTGTGCTTTTGTGTATCAAAGCTTTTGTCCGCATTGGATACAATGTATGACTTACTGTTCTGTGTTGGGAAGATTGTCGCTAAACAAGAGACTTGATCTATGAGGAAGTTTTTGGAGGGTTTATGAATCCGCTTTGTCTTCTCTTTGTCTCACAACGACGACCCATGTTGTTTTGAAGCATCATTGATCTAGGTTTCACAAATTAGAACGAATACGGTGATTAGAGCTCTCATGTAAAAGTAGTTTTTATGATTGATCCCTTTAGTTAGTTTGTGAGTTGTTAACTGAGGTTCCATAGATGATTAGCTAGGATGGAGTTGTCCCTGTGTTTCTTTAGGGTAAGAATCTTGGTCTGTTTTCTGATTTCTAGTTATGGTTGTTATTGTTCGTGTTAGGTGTCATCAAGCCCCTGTGAATCGTCTGAGAAGCTGCACTTGTTGAAAGCAGAGTTTGAGTCTGAATCGGAGAGAAATGCAGAGTTGAGAAAGCAGGTTAAAGAACTGAATGAGAAGCTCAGATTAGCTGAACAGAGTAAAGATCAGGCACAGAAACAAGTGTTGGCATTAGGTGAGCCACATAAAGCTGGACCTTTTGGTACTGTGAAGGGTTTAAGAACAAACCCCACTGTTGTACCAGATGAATCTGTGAACCCAAGATTGGCAAAGATATTAGAAAAGATTGCTGTTGAGAGAGAAATTATAGTTGCTTTAGCAAATTCAAATGTGAAAGAAATGTTACAAGTGTGGTTTACTAGCATCAAGAGAGTGGGTATACCTAATTATCTAGTTGTGGCTTTAGACGATGAGACTGCCCAGTTTTGTGAATCAAACAATGTTCCTGTGTACACAAGAGACCCAGATGAGGGGATTGATTCAATTGGAAAGACTGGAGGAAACCATGCTGTTTCTTCATTGAAGTTCCGTATTTTGAGAGAGTTTTTGGTGCTTGGATATAGTGTTCTCCTTTCAGATGTTGACATAGTGTATCTGCAGAACCCTTTTAGTCATCTTTACAGGGATTCAGATGTAGAGTCAATGAGTGATGGTCACAATAATATGACAGCTTATGGATACAATGATGTCTTTGATGAACCTGCTATGGGTTGGGCTCGATATGCGCATACAATGCGTATATGGGTTTACAACTCAGGTTTTTTCTACATCAGGCCAACAATTCCTTCCATTGAGCTTTTGGATCGTGTGGCAGCTCGACTTTCTCATGGGGGTGGTTGGGATCAGGCACTTTTCAATGAGGAACTCTTCTTCCCTTCACATTCAGGGTACGATGGGCTTCATGCTGCGAAGAGAACTATGGATATGTATCTATTCATGAACAGTAAAGTCCTCTTCAAGACTGTGAGGAAAGATGATAACTTAAGCAAGCTCAGGCCAGTGATTGTTCATGTAAATTACCATCCCGATAAGCTCCCACGAATGAAAGCTGTCATGGAATTCTATATTAATGGAAAGAAAGACGCACTAAAACCATTCCCTGATGGATCAAACTAATGAAGTATCTCTTTATTGATAAACAGCTTCTGCATTTGTGTTGCCGGACTGATTCAAGCCAACCTCGTAGTGATGAGCTCAGGCATATGGTAAGGCCAACGTAGACCACAACTTCTTACCATAATCAAGTTGTTTTTATTACTGAACTGATAATTTCAAACTTTTGCTCGACAAATTTTGCTCCTTTGCCAAGTTTAGTTTATGTTGTGATATGATTTGTATCTTTGGCCGGCTCTTTTGAACATGATTTAATGCATTTTTTAAAGGTTTCCTGTATTTTTCAGCAGTTGGCGCAGCAAGAATTGCGCCTCATGTGCTCTAACTGATTTATTTCCTTAAAATTCCTGCATACTTATCATCAGATTATGCCTCTGCACTTTCTTCATAAAAGTTTCAGAACATTTGATGGATATAGTGAATCTTCAAACATTGTTGAATGATGACAGGATGTTAGTTTAACTCGGCTTCTTTACTCGACATTAGCATACAGCTACTAACCTTTTATATGACCTTCTACTGGTCTTTGAATTATATATGACCTTCTACTCGTCTTTGAATTATGTACTCAACATTCATCTCACTATGAGCTTAAAAAACAAGGAGTAAAACGAAGAGCTCTCCAGCAGAAGTGAAATCAGTTTGGCAGAAGATTCCAACTTTTGAAATAAAACATCAGTATTCAAATATTAGTCAACATACATCGTATTTATTAGGAAAGTATTATAGTAATTTTCCACATAATTAAGGTTAACATTTAACTCATTAAATGTGTTGTGAAAGAGCAATGATTTAGAGTATTTATTACTAAACAGATAGTAATTTTCCACATAATTAAGATTAACTTTTAACTCATTAAATGTTTTGTGAAAGAGCAATGATTTAGAGTATTTATTACTAAACAGAAAAGAAAAGCAAGTCAACATGAAACTGTAATGAATGAGAGCTATAAAAAGGCTCTATCGATCTACTCAAGGAGCACTTACAAACTTGCTAGCAGTCAATCAATCAACGATATGGAGCACAGAAGAAGGATCAAGAACCATTACGTTGGTGACGCTATTAACTGTTCTTGTGTGCAACACCAGAACCAGCATAGCTAATAATCAGTGTCATCCTCTGGTCCATTTTTTGTGTACTTATTTTGTGCCATTACATAAATGGGTGGTTCAGATGTAATGGCACAGAATAGGTACACAAAAAAGGACCAGATCATAATTCATGAGCCAAACCAGGACGAAAACGAGCAGGATGCTCGGAGACGTGCCTGAAGTCATGTGACACTTTCGTAGACCCCACGTGTATTATACAGTGCTTCAAGATATGTCAGCCCGCACCTCTAGATGGTCCGAGTTCATGATACGAAGATTGTGCCCATCATTACAAAGACCTAGACGACGTGACTTCTTGCTTGAGCAAGTGCTCTACTTGAGCTTTGTTTATGAAACTAGTTCTGAAACCCTTTGCAAGGGTTGTAACAAAATAAATAATGAATTTTGACTATAGAATTGAAAGGAAAAAATAAATAGAAAATTTACATATTACATGTCATAAAATAAGATTATGATAAAATAGAAATCAGACAAACAAAATGAGTATCAAAACATAAGAGCCATATTTATATAAGTACAAAAAATAGACAATTTACTATTTAAGTACAAAATACTTGCAGACTTCAAAATAGAAAGATAGTTTACTAAACAAAAAGTAGCTGACAAAAAATTGATCATTCTTGAACATTTCATAGTTAAGTTAACTTTTCTCTTTTAATTTTTGTGATCAACTTAGTTGAAGACATTTGTGGTGATATTAAATCACATAAAGGTATATCATTATCAGAAGTTTCTGATATTGGTCTTTTCATTTTGAAAATATGGGGTGTTATTTAAGCTGAGAAAATAATTTCTTTTTCAGTTTGACAAATTGCAACTCTATCATCCTGTAATTAAATAAACTAAATAAGTGGAATACACAATATATGAATATATTGAAAAAATAGATGTACATACTTTGTTATCAACTGTAGATAGAGAAATACACCCATCAAGAATGTTTTCTGAAAAGTAGCTGAGTGATTCAATTTGATTTGAATCCTGCAGAATGAAAAGTATCTTATAAGAGAAGCAGATATGTTGGCACTTTCTGTAGGTTGCTATGTTATTGTTTTATCATTAAACAAGAAAATTCAACTTTGTAAAGAAAGAGATTGTCTTACAATTTCAGATGCAGAAACTAATTATGGTGCATTTGATATAATAGAATCCTTGCATAAATTTAAATGAATAAGAATAATCATTCATGTGTGATCCATATTATACATAATATTAATGGTATGTACGCCCTTATTTGTTCACATTAGGTAATGATGACAGAGGTGCAATATCAATAGGAATGTTACTTAGTGATTCATCTAGAATTGAATCCTGCAACAAAACTCAATAATTGGTTACTGAATGCCTATTTACATCTAATTAATTTAACAATGAATGGTTTTACAATAAGATAATATATATCTGAATTTTTTAATATAGTGTCAATGAAAAGAAATAAAAATTAGATAATTAAACTTAGTAGGAAATCAATCATATAGTTGCTAAGTACTAATTGTAGCCAAGGCTTCAACAGAAGTAATTTACTACAATAATACGATTATAAAAATAAAGAATACCAAAATTTTCTTGATAGAACAGAAAAAATTTGGAATGTGTAAAAGTGGTATTAATACTCACAACTTCGTTAGGATTTATCAAGACCAGTGGTCCTACTAAAAGATTAGTAACAGTAGCAGAATCACTCAGATAACATTCTTGGAAAAATATTGTATTCAATGAGATTAATATTGCTACAATATATACATATCTATGTATATCAATGAAGTTTCATGCAATGATGAATAGTTGCTATTCTTCTTTGTAATAGGAAGTAGAGTAATACCTGAG
>JANIHZ010000209.1:70960666-70971007 GCA_027478365.1 Erythroxylum rufum | reverse complement strand
TATTTATAGTACAAAATTTCTAATAAAATACTATTATGATAATAGAAGTGGTACACTAACTATTAAGTGGTGCATTTAGTGCACTAACAATTAAGTGCATTTGGTGCACTAACAATTAAGTGGTTAACAATTAGTGGCACACCATATTATTTCTATCTTTTATAACAAAAACATAATTATTAATCAATTCCAAACAAGTTTGAACTCATCTTTTTTCTCCTTTCTGTTTTTTTTTGTGTGAACACAATATATTATGCAATTACCTTACAAAATGAAAGTATATAAGCTAAAATGCTTCCAGGATTGCCAGAAATTGCAGACCCGACTAGAAAATTGAGATTACATTCAATTAACAACATAACTAAGAAAACCAATTTCAATGTCTGATAGCTTCTTTCTCTCTCTCTCTCTCACTCTGATTCCTCCAAAGAAGCTTCAATCTTAAGAAGGACAAAACCAACAGCAACTCCAACCAGAACCAGACCATTCATGATTGCAGCGATCTTGAAAATCTCAGAAACAGCACTGCAAGTTGAAGAGAATGCACCACCACTCCTGCCATTTTCTTTTGATGGAGCTCTCAACGAGCTCACCACTTTTGTAAATGACTGCTCAGTGCTCACTGGTAGGCCTAATGAGGTAAAACTGTTGAGAGGTTTTAGTCCACCAAATGAGTTCAGTCCTGTTATGTACCTCACCTTCATGTTTTTCCTCCTAGGTCTGCGCACAGTGGCAACAGCAAACGTTGATGGGAACAGTGTTGCTGATGTTGTCGTCATTTTCGTCGTCACCCAGAACCTGGAAAAACTAAAAAAAGAAAGAAAAACTGAAATTTAATGATCCATAAATCCTTATAGTAGAGTTCTAATCCGGAAAAGGAAAGACAAACCAACCTGAACCAGAAACCTGTGTATGTGGAGCTTCTGATGATGAGTTTAGTGATTGACAATTGAGACAGGCTTTGCACGGGTATAGGGATAAGGTTGGGAGAGACGGATGGTTGACAAGTGGATTTTACACGGGCTTATGTGTTTAGGGCCAAGTTCGTGCAGCTTAAAATGCTACCCGAAAATGCTTGGACCCTTGGTCTTGTTTTGGAAACATTAGCTACAAACTGGAACCAATGAGAGCCACAAACTTGAACCAACGAAGTTTAAGGATGAAATTTGGGCTTATGTTGATTACGTCTTGAGTCGGCCTCGAACTCAGGCTATCCGAACCAGACTTAACCTGAGATTTGATAATTATAAAAAAAATAATGTTATTTTTAATATTAAAATAAAATAAAATTAGATCGAGTCAAATAAGGCTCAAGTTTGGTCAAGTGTAGATTCAGGCCCGGCTACTTCGAGCATGATTGGGTCAAGCCGTAATCCTAGCAAAAACTATTGGGCCTAGCTCGAACTTGGGTGGGCTCAATTTGGTCAAGCTCAAAAAAGTCTAGCCTTAAGTCTTGAGCACGATTGGGTCAAGCCCTAATCCTAGCAAAGCCTTAGCTCAAACTTGGGTGGGCTCAATCTGGTCAGGCTCAAAAGTCTGGCCTCAAGTCTTGAGCACGATTGGGTCAAGCCCTAATCCTAGCAAAAACTGTTGGGCCTAGCTCGAACTTGGGTGGGCTCAATCTGGTCAGGCTCAAAAGTCTAGCCTCAAGTCTCAAGCACGATTGGGTCAAGCCCTAATCCTAGCAAAAACTGTTGGGCCTAGCTCGAACTTGGGTGGGCTGAATCTGATTAGCTCAAGCACACAGACATCACCAACCCTCAAACTGTTAAGAACATAGCATTTGAGAAACATAATTCAAATCAATACCGTAATTAGCTCACCATCATCATGTGGTGGTACCTCGTGTTGTTCTTCCACTTTGCACCTTCTGCTTCCTTCAAGGCAAGTGGTGGGGTGTGCACCATTGCTTGACGAACTTTTCTTGCCATGGTTGGACTCTTCATCACTTGTTGGAATATCACTTGGCTGGTAAATCTCACAAACAGTCTTATCAAATATGATAACTGTGAACATAGAGGAGCCCTCGTACTTAAAGACTAGTATATATTTGCAAGAGATTGAATGATACTTTACAAATTCATTCCAGCCCTCGTCAAACCAAATGCTTTTGTGGACTCTTGTTAAACCAATTCGCCATGCATGATGGTTATAAACAACAAGGTCTGCATGGTCAGAAAGCTCATCTCCAAATATGCTCACAAACTTATCTGGAATTCTCTGCAAGTACTAAAGTTAAATTACATTCTTAGATGTCTCATTTTAGTTTACAGTAGCAGATATGGTTTGGTGCAAGCATGAATCTTTTTTCATAGGGCAAAGCTTTCCAAGAACAATCAAAATTGCAAGAAGGAAAAAACAAGAAGATCTTGAACTTATTTTCATATTTAGAACTGTTTTCAATTATAATCTTATTGCACGCAAAAGTAAAATCCAGTTAGATTTGAGAAATGAAAATCCCGAGAAAATTTGTTTTTGGCAATTCTTTTCTGATTGACTGATGATGTGGTGATTTTCACATGCAAGAACAAGAACAGCTGAAATTGAGGTTTGTACTGAAACTCTGCACAAAAACTAATCTGATGCAAGACAAATACTGGCCTCTGTTGTAAATGTGAAAATTTGCCAGTTTCATGCCCTCCAAGGTGCTAGAGTGGATTACATTGAAGAAATGCTTAAAGGGTCTCTCCAAAGAATCCGAACTCTGTGAACAGTTCCTGATGTTGTGACCTATCTTCCTCTTGAAAGCCATTTGATACAAGACCTACCCAACTTTGCTCTGCAGCCTGAGGTGGTGGTGTGGTGGCTTTGTACATTCTACATATAAGCCAAGAAGTAGATTGGCACGAGCTAAAACTAATACTCAAGCACCGTAGTGTCCAAGTGGCAAACACCCATCTCGTTTCATGAGTCCAAAGGTCCGCTCGTCCTTTTTGTTTCCTTTTCTTTATCTGAAAAAGACCATTCTAAATATTTAAACTCATTGCAAGTATTTAAACTCAATCCAGCGTGCCTGTCTTCCTTCATGAATCAACATGGACATCCTCTGTAAGTTGAAGAACTTACAACAGCACTTGGTTTGGATATATATTTACTGCGAGGCATTATATTCTTCTTTCCTTGAGAAAAACTGTCATTTTGAGTAAAAGGGGCTTATCAGATTTTACCTTAACTCGTCATTTATCTGTTGCTAACGTATTTCAAACTGGTGATTATGCAAGCACGTGTTAAAGCCTTAGAAGTAAAACAAAAGTCCTTATCATTGATTCACAACATTATCATATTAACATATGGTGATTCACTCTTCTTCCCAGTACACCATTTCCCTGAGGCTTGAGATTCCAGTCCCTTAACCAAAAAACTTCTTGCCTCTGAGTTGTGTAACCTTTCTACAGCTGTTTCACAAAGCATAGTTCTATATACATCGACTAATAAGGAAAAACCAGAGACTGTACACATCATTCGAGCTAGCAGACGTGAATCATCTGTGAGTATTAGCTATGAAGCTCCAGTCAACTATTTACATCACAAAATGGAAGAGAGCTCCACAAAAAGCTTCCATGGCATGGAACAAAATCATGACATCCACTACGGCTTACTCGCTTCCTTATGCTGCAGAAAAGTGAAGGAATGCAATTGAGAAAGCATAATAGAGTGCAGATCATTGTACCAGTTAAAATCCATTTATCAGAACCAGTCCAAAGTTTCTTAAATTTGCTCTTACTCTTGGATCAATTGTCTTGAACTGCAGGGAAAATGGAAACTTTCAGCCCACTATTCTTTTTCATTATCTCAAAAACACAGACATCACCTATCTTCAAATTGTTCTCTCTGAAGAATTCATTCCAACCCCTTCCAAGAGTTAAACTTCCAATTTTGTTACGGTTGACTCGAACAGGCCATTGTCTTCCATCAGGAACATGAAGTTTGATATAGTCCAAAATTTCAGCCATATACCTTTTAGCAAATTCACCTGGAACATGCTGCACAAAACAAAAAGGAACATTACAGCAAAGGAAAAACCTGGTGAGACTTGGAAAGTTAGGAGCATATTGTGGTTCAGGGACTTGCCACAATATGGTTGTAGAAATTATATGGCCGTAAGACGATCATGAATGAAGGATTCTTGGGGTTCAACATTCTGGCAGCATGAATTGCCCTCTCGCTTTCTTGAGATGCTCTTGTCAATCCACTGGTGAACATTTCATTGGCAACACCTGTAATGTCTTCACATTGCAACGATTCAATTTTTACCTTAACTTTCATAACAGCATAGCATGACAGAAGAACAAGTAGTATAGATTCAATTAAGAGCTTACCTGGAATAGTTTCAAAGGCCTTCCCATCCCTGATTTCACTAACAGGCGATCCATATGGATTAAGCAGTTCATGTTTGTCTGAGTTCACTCTCCTCAGTTCATTAGCATTATAATCTGCTACCTCATATGGTGATTCCATTTTGCATCTTTTGCTCCTTAAGCAGCTACCAACATCTGTTCCATGCGGGATTTCCACTGCAGCATCGTTTGTTTGAAGCTTGTTCACTATTGGACTGTGCTCCTCTTCAGTGTGTCTTTTGCTAGACTCCCCTTTACTCGCACTATCATCAAAAGCTCTGCTTTTGCATGAAAAGGAACGCGGTGATGAAATCTTACGGCCTGAGACCTCCACAAGTTCCATGTCTTCAATTTCATCCTCATCATTGATACAGTATGTTTTACCATAGTTAGGTCCCTCGGAAGTTCTTGAATTACATGGATATTGAATCTCACAAGCAGTGGTATCAAAGATGAGAACATCGAAATTGGAGGAGCCCCGATAGGTAAAGACTAGAAGGAATCTGCAACCTATCGAATTGTGTTCTACAAATTCATGCCAACCAGCATCGAACCAAATCTGGTTATGAGACCTAGTCAATTCCACTTGCCAGGTACGACCATTTGGAAGAATCAGGGTGGCAACATCAGAAAGCTCATTCCTAAATTTCTTCCCAAATTTTGCAGGAATTCTCTGCAGAAAAAGTTCAAATTGCAAGAAGCCAAGTACTCGAGACATATAAGTGATTAAAGCAAGACATCTAAATGAAAAATCACTAACAAACAATGTCTGCATACACAAGCTAAACAACAATGATTGCTTTATCACTCGAAAAGAACAGCCAAAACATGCACGCACGTAAATCGAGAAAATGGAATGCAGTACATGGAGTTACCATTTTCCTTTCGTCCAACGTATCAGAGAAGATGATCTTGAAGAAATGAAGCAGAGGCCTGGCAGCAGGAGATGGCAATCTCCGGCGACGGCTCTTACGAGCACCGACGTCCCTCTTTGGAGCCATTTTCAAGGTGCGTGAGGCTATGTACGCCTAAAGAAGACAACCCCACATGCACTCGAGCAAAAAACTGGATTTTTAACCACAAACAAACAAAGATGTAGATTGAAACTGAGTTTTCAGTTGTTGAACAGAAGATGGTTCCCACTACATTGATTAAACTAAAGGCTTTTAGAAGCCAAGTGGCGAACACAGTCGGAGTTGAGAGTCTAAATCTTCCGTATAATATTACAGTGTTTTATTTTGTTCTATAAATCTCAGTTATTCATTTATGAAAGTCTCGATTATTTTATCTCTCTCTTTACGAGTATAAATGTTAATTTTGTCGTTTATGTGCAATATGAGGTTTAGGTATTATTTTTACGTTAGTCTCTCTTAAATTTTTATTTTAGCTTTATAGATTCAGGGTTACAAAGGCTCTCTATTCAGGAGAAAGAAGACAGCGAGTTCGTTGTTTCTCCAGAGGATGTTCAGATGGAAGACTTTGTTGCAGTTCTTAGAGACGTATGAGGTAAGTTTGTGGCTGCTATTTTAGATTTTTTTCTGCCCTGTTTGACCCAGTTCTTGCCGAGATTATGTCTATAAGGGAAGCTCTTTCTTGTCTAAAAGATCAACAGTTTGTCAAGGTCATTATGGAATCAGATTGTTTGGCAACTGTCCAATCGATATTAACTCCTTCGCCAAATTGGTCTGAGATTAGAATTTTGACCCTTGTTTATCATTCAAGCGATATTTTCTTCACTTGTCCTTTTAATGGACGCGTAGGATTGCCAATAAGGCGCCTCATGCTTTAGCCAAGGTAGTCTTATTATATGCAAACCCACATCACTAGATTGATCGTCCTTTTTGTTTAGTCTCCAGTTTAAATTCAGATTGTTCAGCTTCTGTTATTGTTGAGAGGAAAGGCTATTAGGTTTCGGATGTATGGGGTAAGCCTTGGCTTGGGTTAGTTTTCTTTGCCTTCCTTACCTTTATCTATTTTTTACGCTAAAGTTAATTTTATTAAAAAATATATATATAATAAAAAAACATCGTAATATTAGATAGAAGATTCCGTCCCTTAATTTGGCGAGTACACTGTTTAGGTTCTCAATAATAATATATTTATCTATTAAAAAAGATATTAAACAGCATTCGAAGACGTGACATTGAATAAGACCATAACTTTTCATAAAGCAATATGGTCACGTCCTAATTCCTATGCACAAAAGCTTGTCGCTGCAGCTTTTCAGCGGCTGTCATTCACTCATTTCAGGACTGGTACATATTCAATATTTTTTAAATATGTATTTTATTTTTATAATCGTTGTATGAACTCAACATTTAATGGATTTATATTTTATACCTAGTCAGTAATGATGGGCATTTTAAAAAATCCACCATGGGTATCTATTTTTCTTTAACCATGAATAAATACGTGTCACGAAGATTTGATTTTAAACTAATGATAATTTATCATTATTATAATTTTAAAAATTATAAAAATTACAATTGATCATTTGTTAAAATTAAATAACCATAATTTTTTAAAGAAGATTATCCATTATTTTATTATTTCTTTGATAACCTTTCACATATTGGCTAGTAGGCTTCGGTACAAATTTGAGATTTTGTACGTCTTAGCAGGCAGAATTATGAGCAGTCTATCATGAATTGAATCTTGCTTGATTACATGGGTATTCCAAGGTAGATTTGACTATCAATTCTTACAATGGTAGTGTTTAGCATGTCTAGTAAGTAGAATCAGGTGGTTAATACAATAGTTTCAGTCATCAAAGATTTGATGTCCAAGAATTGGGAGGTGAGGGTGAGCCATGTATATCGGGAGGGCAATCGTTGTGTGAATTAGTTAGCCAATTATAACAATAGATTGCCATTAGGAGTTCACTGATTTTGCGATGTTGTTGAGGGCCTGTCTTCTTTGTTGTTTGCAGACTCAGTTGGGGTATTCCTGTCTCGTGTCACTCATCTGTAGTTTTCTTAATTGGGCTTAGGCCCCGTTACTTAACCAAAAAAATGGCATGATGATTAAGAAGATTATAAAAACATAAAGAATAAATTAAGAAAAATATAAATGAAAATTTATGTTAATATTTAATTTTTGATAAGGTTCAAATAAGTTAATTATGATTTAATTAGCTTAAAATTTGACTTTATTTTTTATAAAATTTTAAACTGAAATTATTAAAAAGTTAAATTTTTTTTAATCTTTTGCTAGATCAGTCAGATTCATGTGATGAGGTTTTCGTTAAAGAAAGGGTTAAGATAGATTTCAATCGTCAACTTCTTGTTGTCCAAACAACTTCTACCCTTATAATGTTTACTTATATCTTGACATAAGTTTATATCATAGTTGTAATTATTAATTCATATTCAAAATTGATAATCTTTTTACTGCTTATAAAATAAAGTCGTAGATAAAAATTTGTGTCATGATCACAATTACAAATGAAATATTTAAGAACTATTCCACCGTATCACTCAAATGCAATTGTTTAAAAATCGGATCAAAAGTTAAGTCAATAAAATAAGATGTTCAATATTTAAAAGGTTCAACTAGTATTAAGCTGTCATAAAACTGATTAGGTTTAATAAAATTGAAAATTTGAAATATGATAGAAGGAATTGTCCTTAATTTAAAGTTTAATTACAAAGAATGACTGCTAAATCAAAATTAATTGGTATATTTTTGTTTATAAAAATCAATTGACCGATTAATTAATAAACTGATAAAGTTAGCTCTCACCTTCAACTAAACCACTATAAAAGGTGCCAATTATTTACAATCATTATGAAGTGTGAGAGGTGCAATCACAAAATCCAACCTAATAACTCATGTTCTAGTTAATAATTGAAAGGTGAAAAGTAAGTCCAATAAAATTTTTTATTAATAACCTTATAAATAATCTTATATGTAAGGTCTCTTCAGATTTTGGCCACTTTCATAAACATGTGCATTGTCTTTTGTTTATGCAAATACTTGATGAAAGTCATATGCAATGATACTTTAGTTTGGGATAACTTTTTTTGAATTTATTTTTAAAATTTTAAAATTATGTCTTCATGAAGTTTAACAACTAATTACACATAGTACAAATGAACATTGTAGTATCATATGTACATAAAATACAGTTTCATCATACTTTGACCAATTTAGGAAATAAAGTTAATACATTTATTATTCATTGCAATTACTCATATATAGATTCATTTACTATCCATTACACTTCATTCTCATTGCATGCATATGTATATACCAATGTCAACATCAAACATAATCTAAGACAAGACCATCCTAATTGAGTTTACTATCATCTTCCCTATATTTATTATAAATCATTAATATGTTATTTTCCTTTAAGTTATTTATGACATCTACACTTTATAGAGTAAAATTTTTGTCATAATACTCAAATAATTGTAATATTCTTTTCCTTGTTATAACTAGCGAAAATAGTTATCATTTTACTAACATTACGCTTTTTTTTAAAATTAATTGAATTATGAATACAATTTACTGAATATTTTGAACATTTACAGAATTCTTTATCATCTTAGAAGTTCACAAAGGAGCCACGAGTCCACTTATAATATGTATGGACACACTATTATATAGTTGCTATAATAATATATAGAAAAAATTCATAATTATCCTAGTGAAAATGAGTATTCCAGTTTATGTATTTAAGAAGTTCCTAAATCGATAATCCAATTAAGCATTAAATCAATTAAACTCCATATCTTACTAATCGATCTATTAATTCCTAAATTAAATAAATCATGGTACCAAATAATCAAATTTCCTAAAGGGTATTCGAAAGGTATATGTAAGCAAGGAGTGAGAGAGAGATTATGTTTATGAGTTAGGGTTTAGGATGTGTTCTTTTTCTTTCTTCTATTGGTTTAGGAATAAAGAGAGAGCGTATATGTTACAACTATAGGGGATTCCCCCTCCAATCTATGTCTATCTTAGTTTGGAACATAAGAGGGTTGAATGACCCATCTCAAAAAATCTATGCTGAAAGAGGTGGTGAGGGATAAAAACCCAGTTTTGCTTAGCCTTCTTGAAACTAAAATAAAGGACCCTCTAACACTTTTTGGTTCTTGATTTTTGGGTGCTAATTGGAAGCTGTTCTCAAATCACAACTCATATGTAAATAGAAGAATTATATACCTGTTTAATGCATATCTGGTTAGAGTGATTGTTTTTGAAGAATCTAATCGATTGATGCACTTTCACTATTACATGAAACAACCAAATAAGGGGTTTGACCTTACTTTAGTGTATGCATCAAATTTTAGTTTTCAAAGAGCTAAACTATGGAATGAGATGCAACTTTTACAACAAGGCATACAAAATCCATGGCTTGTAGCTGGGGATCTTAATGGTTCACTCAATTAAACAGAAGTGGAGAGTAGTAGGAGATTTCATAGAGGCCTCACTCAGGAGCTCTCAAACTTTTTGTCGCAAATGGATATGGTTGATCTTTACTTTACAGGTCGGTTACTTACTTGGTCTAATAATCAACAAGGTACTTTGTTTGTGAGAAAAAAAACTCGACAGAACCCTTGTGAACACACTTTGGTTAAACCAATTCCCTACTTCATTTGTTTACCTTGGAGAAAACTTGATGTCTGACCACTCACATATGTTGATTCAGAGACTCACTAATTTTAAGTCTATGGGAGCTCCGTTCAGATTCTTCAATGTTATAATTGGTATGATGGGCTTCTCCGATCTTGTTAATACTTATTAGCACATTGCTGTCACTGGTTACAAAGTATATTAGTTCATGTACAAGCTCAGATGTGTGAAGGCATGGTGATGTTGTCGCCTGCAACCAAATATAAAAGAAATCAATTTCGTTAAAACAAATTAATGTAGTAGAGGTAAGCGGATATTGTTCCTACGAGGAATCTCTAACGGTAAAGGTTAGCTAGTTCAGACGAAAATAGAAAGGGGGGGTTTTGTCACGGCAATTATATAAAATCAAAGAGAAAAATTGCAA